>JAXGGA010017654.1:0-23776 GCA_038373865.1 Uloborus plumipes | reverse complement strand
TGCTATAGGGGGGACCCCCGGGACAGCGATGCCAAAGGGAACACGTTGGCATGGATCAATAACCTGCGGATGGTGTCCTGAGGGATGGCACTCCATTCCCTTTCAACCATTTGCCACAGTTCGTCCTCTGAACGAGGCAGTGACAGGTTCTGCAAACGGCGTCCAATCACGTCCCACACATGTTCGATTGGTGACAAGTCAGGAGAGTATGGTGGCCAGGAAAGCATCTGTACACCTCGTAGAGCATGTTGGCTGATTCGAGCACTGTGAGGCCGGACGTTATCCTGTTGAAAAATTGCATTTGGCAGACCCTGAAGGTAGGGGATTGCCACCGGCCGCAGTACATTTTATCTACATATCGTTGGGCGGTCATAGTGCCCCGAATACGAACTAGAGGTGATACGGAATTGTATGCAATAGCGCCCCAAACCATTATGCCACGTTGTCGGGCTGTGGGGCGTTCCACAGTTACTGCCGGATTCGATCTTTCTCCACTTCGACGCCACACACGTATGCGATGACTATCGCTGGACAAACAGAAGCGGGATTCATCTGAGAACACTACGGTTTGCCATTCTGCCATCCACGTCGCTCTGCTCCGGTACCATTCCAAGCGTTGGAGTCTGTGTTGTGAGGTCAATGGCAGTCTTCTTAGCGGGCGCCGTGATTGCAGGCCACGTGCAACCAGTAGACGGGAAATGGTTCTGGTCGACACAGGAACATCCAGGGTACCTTGCACGTGCTGCAGAATCGACGTACAAGTGACTTGCGGGTCCGCCACAGCTTGTCGGTGAATCCGTCGATCCAAGCGGTCTGACGTCACTCTGGCTGCACCTGCACCCCTCAATGTGGCTACATTTCCTCTTTCCAACCATCTCCGACACAGCCGATGCACAGTGCTTGCATCCATGTGGGTATCAGCTGCAATTTGACGTATGGACCAACCTCCCCTTCTCAGTCCGATCACCATACCCCTTGTAAAGTCGTCTATATGCTGGAAGTGTCTTCGTTGAGGACGGCGTGGCATTTCCTCCTATCACACGTATCCTTCGAGACAAAAACCAAATTTCTCCGATAATTAGTCTGGCAGAAAAACCAACATGAACATAGCCACTTTTCAACTTCATTCTCTTATATCTTACTTCACGTGCGTCGGAGAGCTGCGCATTTCATATCATTTGCATAACTCAGTGACGTGCGTCTACGGTAAAATTTGCATGAATTTCTGACCACTCCTTCTTGGTGTTGCATTTTCAATGTCGAGCAGTGTATATTTGTACATTCAGTTTTTGTCGAATTTTCATCAAACTTGGTATTAAGGTTCTTTGATGCCTTTTCTGAAGTTTTAAAAAAATCCCAAAACCTCAAAATTCAAATTTTTTGTCTTAAAATAGCCATTTTCTTTCAATTTAGAATATATAGAAGAATAGAGATAAGCTTTTAAGTATACAAATTGATTAAATTTAACACATTTAAATTTTTCAACAAAGATTACGATTAACAATGAATTATCAATTTAAGACTCACCTTAAAGATGTATTTAGGGGTTTAGGGTCCAGCTCCCACCCCCCTAAGCCGGAAGAACAGTGTCCTTTATCTCAGTTCTCATCACAAACTTCAAAAAACCGCAATTAAACAGACGGTACTTTTTTTCTTTAAGTATTCCCATCACTTGAGGAGTTTTCAACTTCCGAGTCAACTCAGAACGCGAGAAATTCTAAATGTAATTCTGAAGATTTTCTGCAGGTATCTTCAAATTAATGCAGAAATCTGCTAAATTTCTGCAGATTTCATGTAGAATTTTGTTAAGGCATCAAATTTTCATGCGACAATGCCGAGTTTTGAACCGAATCAGCTTCATTTACGGAAAAATAGATCTATTTCTAAGTGAAACCTGTGCAGAAAATTTACAGGTTTTTTAGCAAAATCTGACGATTTTATATTATTAAAAACCACGTACACGTTGGTTGTATCTATTTATGTATGTAGAGAAAAACTTCTCCAGAACGCCAGTGAACTCTGATCATCGAACCAGATATATTGATAAATTCGTAATATTTTAGGCCCTCTGCTCGAGTTATTTATATAATTGTGCGTTTTTAATTAGCGGATATAATCAATTGTATCTATATACTATTATATAAGCGTCCTTCCTCCCCCCTTTTTTCTCCCACCGTTTCTCTTCCGAAACTTCGGATTCTGCTTCGCAAGTGGTCAGCAATTTCTCCAATTTAACAGTGTTTGTTCAAGCTTTTAAATAATATTAGAAAATGGATCAGATTGGAGATTTCATTCCATTTCGTATTGTCAAAAGAATTTTAATAACTTTATTAAAGAAAATTAATTCAATGTTTTAAAGTAAAACCTTGCAAATATTATCGTCGAGCATAATTAAATTTTGTATGAAGTGTTGTTCAAATCGAACAAGAGTTCAGAATTACATTATTATACAGCTTTGCGTTCGATTCTATAGATATTGATTCAGTAGGGGGGGGAGGGGGGTCAAAAAAAAAACGAACATACATATTTTTTAAAATATATTACAAAGTTTAATATTTTGCTAGCTGCTTGGCCCGTCGTTGCACGGGCTACCATAGAAATGAAAGTGATGTCAAGTGACTTATCTGATTTTGGGAGGGCAACAAACTCGCCACCTAGGCGGCTCGCTACAGCCCGAGCCTTTTACACACAGATGCCAAAACAATACTTTTAATGAACGCCATCTTTTGAGAAGAGTGGAACACATTTCGGAGTCCACTCCCAGATTTCCGAGTTGTCCGACACTCGTACTTCCACTGCTTCCAAACACGCATCACTGTGCTGCTGTTACGCTGCACACGAGCGCCTACTTCACGAGAAGACAATCCAGCTTCACGAAGGACGATGATCTTCCCCCGTTCAAACTCCGTAAGTTATTGAAACCTCGCTCTTTTTCGTCGAAGAGGCATAAGCCACGTCTGATCTAACGTTTATCACAAGCAGATAACCACTTTTAACCATACACGCCTTGCTGCAGCCGTCTATTTATTCGGATAAATCCGGCATTCAGAGGGCGCTGCTCAGCGTACGCATGCGCTACAGGTCTAAAATTCTAACCATTTGCATATAATACCCTTCTTTACATTTTCTGAAAATTTCAGCCCTTTTGCGCAAGCCCTTCATGGTGTTGCAATTTTCACAAACATGAGTTTAATTGAATTCTTCCCGTGTTAGTGCGTTCGTTGCATTCCTGTTTTATTTTCTCTGCTTTTTTTTTTTAAATACGCTTTTATTAGTTTCATGTGTGAGTTTGTCTATATGTATGTATGTAACTCTGAATAAAAGATAAAATTCACCTTCTTTGCAAATATAAAAGTAATAAATTTAATACAATTATTAATAAGTGTTTCAGTTTGTGTATGGAACTCTGAATAGAAGATAAAATCACGTTCTTTGCAATATGTTGATGTATTTCCTTCCCCTAACTTCCTCAAAGAGAGCCTACTATAGAGTTTTTCGGACATCAATTTCGAAAATTTACAGTGAGGCACATGTAGATGCGAGATGTTTCTGCTTTGCCTACACAAAAATGAAGTTCAGTTAACCAAAAATACTGTTTTTTTCTTACTAGCAGCCAGGGCCCCCTCTTGGGCCGGGCCCCGGGGATTTTGCCCCTGCTGCCCCCCTCCTCTCGGCGGCCCTGGCAATAACGTTTCATGGCCTGGCTGGCAAGCCTTACAACACGACCAAAAGTTGTCTAAAACTGTATTTGGGATTACTTTTCTGAAATTGTTCCGGGAGGAATCCCCGGACCAACTATCAGTATGCGAATATTCTAATTTCAGTTTATGTCCATAATAGTAATGGTCTTGGTTCGTATCATAACGCTATTTTCCTGATTTATAAGCCTGATATATTTAGAGATCTCTAACATTTTATGTAATGAGTGAAGTATTATTAGTTTATTAATCACCTCATTTTCAGCAAGGTTGGAAGGCCCTCATAGTATTATACATTTATTTTCTTACATAAATACAATTTGATGAATAAGTAAAAAAATAACATAAAATTTGAGAGAAGCAAGAAAGCTTCAAATCAAAGGAACACTGGGTGTTTCAAATAGGTACCTTCAAAAGTTGTTTTTTCAATAAATTTTTTATTTATGTCCGGAGATTTTTGCTTCTATTTCTTCGACTTGCTATTTTCCAGATCAAAGGAACACTGGGCTTCAAATCAGAGGAACACTCGGTGTTTCAAATACGTACCTTCAAAAGATTTTTTTTCAATAATTTTTTTATTTATGTCTGGAGATTTTTACTCCCATTTCTTCGACTTGCTATTTTCCAGATCAAAACAAATCAAAAAAGCTTCACACTATTATTCCGGCAAAAAAAAAAAAATAAATAAATAAATAAATAAATAAATAAGCAAGGGGGGGGGGAGGTAATCTATTAAAGTTTAGTATTCTCGTGATTTTAAAAGTTTGATCCAATTTTCCCCTGATAGTTACGGCACTATGGACTTTTTCTCCACTTAGCTTTTGCAACAATGGTTGAATGCAAACGGTTAAAATTGCTTTGCGAATGAACTATTATTCTATGGAAAAATCAACAATAAATCATACTTTTTCCTTAGAAATTTTTGCTTTTTACTTCCTTTAATGTAGTAAAGGAAGTATTGTGATCGTGAAAAAAAAATCACTCAAATTTGAGTCTAAATTTTGATTTTGCTCACCCCCGAATGAATGTTCAGTAGTTTTTTTCGACCTGTCAGCACGTGCACGTGCATATGTACCTACTAACATATAATCAGCCGAAAAATCCTTTTCAACCACCCCCGAGTTAATTACGACGAGTTTTCTCGTGACGTCTGTATGTACGTATGTGTGTGCGGTTGTATGTGCGTATGTGTGTCGCATAACTCAAAAACTATATGCCGTAGAAGCTTCTAGCTTGGTATGTAGGCTCTGAGGATGGTCTAGTTGTGCACCTTCCCTTGTGGTTGCATTCGAATGTTCCCAAGGGGGTGATTTACCCCTTTTTTTTTTTGGGTAAATCAGTGTTAATTTCAATGCAGACTCAAGTGATATGAATTGGCGCGACCACTTGGCGATATGTCTGTCGCCAAGCTTTTGGTCGCCAAGTGTTTGACGCCAACTTGGCGACATATCACCAAGTTGGTAAAAAAATTATTTTTTGAATTGGGGTTCAACTTGGCGCTATTGACGATATTTTGCGAAAAATTAACTGAATGATATTAAAATCAGCAATATTTAGAAAATTAACCATTGTAAAATATTTTTTGCATTGTTTCGTGGCAGATTCGGGAAGTAAATATTTGAATTGTTACCTTGCTCACTCCAAGCACTTTTTTTAACACTTATGGCAACTACTAAAAAATTTACATGTAAAAGGAAGTAGTGTGGGGTCCATACCAGATTTTTTTATGTTATGATTAGATCAGTTAGAAAACATTGAGAAATAACCGAGACATAAGGATATAAATAAAAGCGTAAGCCTAATTCGACAAATCCGTATAAATAAAACAAATATTTTTGTGTGTGTGTACCTTATACAAATCCACAGTTTACGTCGGATCTGGACGAAATTTGGCAGGGAGATACTTGGCACCCGGGACGGATCATAGAGTGGGTTTTGAACGGGAAAAAAGTATCGATCCGTTCGAATTTCGAATAAAGGACTTAAAAATGGCTCTATCTAGCAAAATACTTATTGGATCTTCTCGATCTTGGTCTCGTTCGAAAAAACGCAAAAAAATCTTTTTCCTTCAGGGTTTTCAAAACCACTAATCGATATTTCCACCCTGAAAAAAGATATGGGCATTTTTCATTTGGAAATATCCATTTTAAATTGGATTTATAAAAATCGTCTGCACGAGCGTGAAAGAAATTACATTGGGTGAAATAAATTATTAATGAGAAAAAGGTGTTGCCATTTTTTTCTTGAACATAAACAAATAAAATTCTTGCTTTTGCTTTATTCTTTCCCTGTAACGGACGGATTTAAAAATTTTTTGGCGATTGATTAATTTACTGCGTTCGTACGTAACTGCGTTCTAGCAACTATTGACTTTAATTTAATCAGGACTTTTAGACACACGCATCACTTGACATGACATTTTTCCTCAAGATAGATCCCGTGTAGAACCGGGCCAAGTAGCTAGTTTTAAATAAATGAAATGCCTCAACAGCAGTGCCTTAAAAAAAGGGTGGAGCTGTTTTCTTTCGTACAATTTCAATGGAGACGGCGCAAAATTTCTGAACTTAATAGGACTATTTTAAAGGAACAGAGTATAATTTCCTTATGCTATTTTATTTTATTCATGAATTCATAGCAGTCAAATTCAAGATTAATTAAACAATAACCCTAAAAAAAAAAAAACAAATAGGAGTACCAAATAGGGCCGAAAGAAGAGCAGGAAAATTTAGAACTGGAAAACATTCTGATATCACTTTATTTTTTATTGGTTTGTGCATGATTTTCATAATTAATCATAAGATATGAAATAACATATCTTCTCTTATTACACGCAGCAAAGTTGACGTTGTCTTTACTTAAACGTGTTTATGTTCCACACATTTATGGAATTCATCAGTCACATAGGTACTCAATCAGTGAATTTTATTCAATCATGATCTCTATATGAGATATATTTTTACATTTCATTATTAAAAAACAAATGATGTGTATGACTACACTGGTACAATATGCATGCAGTCACACAAAATGTTACATAACTTTCTATAGTAACGTACATATTTTACTTGCGTAAAATCACTGCTATAAAAGATAAAGCTCACTTCATTTCTATAGGCATAAAAGACCTAGCATTTTCCACAAGTATAAAACTACAAGGTCATAAACATGTCTTTTTATTTCACTTAGTGCTGCAATAACGTTTGCATGCAACATGCATGCAGGTATTACAAGAACATTGATGTGTATGAGTTCGAATTAAGAGCTTCCTAAATCTTAAAAGTAGGAAGATAAAGCCTAGTTACATTTTTTGCAATACAAATATATATATGTATATATTTTACAAACCTGTACATGCATACATTACAATTAGGTTTACCACAGTCGATGAAACAATTTTTAAGTTGTGGAAAAAAGGTTTAGTAGACACTTGGATTTTTATTCATTAGAACACTCATGTGGCGACTGCAAGAGCATTTCACGGAAAAACGGACATTTTGTGCCACCCGTGACAGCTAATAAATTTCATTAAAAATAGTTTGAAAGGGTAAGTTATAAAATATTGTTGAAGAAAATCAAATGTACTTGTGATTTTTTAAACAAAAAAAAAAAAAAAAAAAAAAAAAAAAAAAAAAAAAAAAAAAAAAAAAAAAAAAAAAAAAAGTTCATTACCCATTAATAATATTACTTTTTAAAGAAATATAGGAGCTGTCACGTGCGGGAAATAGTGGCATTTTCGAGAAGCGGCCGACACCATTTGGCCCGTATTTTAATTATAAAACGTTTCTAGTATACTACCCAGCATTGTTGATGCGGAGTGTAATAGTCAATAACATTAAATTTATAGGAAATGGAAAGGGCAGTAAATTTGGCAATTCAAGACTATAGGAGGTATTGAATTAAAATTTGTTATAATAATGATGAGCACCAACAATGCCAACACAAAATAGAAAAATACAAACATTTTAAATTCAGATGAATTTTTTATGCTGAAAGAAATAAAAGTGAAGGGAATGCTAGAGTAAATTTAAATATGGCGCAAGGGGAAAGACTAAACATAAATTAACGAATCCTACCAAAATAACTTTTAACTGTTATTGGACTTATTTATTACTAATCCAGTAAGGTGGGGCACAGGAGGGGGAGGGGTGAAGCATCTCGATTCACCCTACCTCTCATAACTTTATTCTTCATAAACATATTCTTGAAAAATGCCATATTTCTTGCTATCACAATTTCATCGACCCTTCTCAAACCATGACATCATTTGTGGTTAACCCATGAGCAAATGGAAATATTTTTAGTAAACTATCAAACATTTCCAATTATATGCACATGGAACTCTGGCCCCTATAAATGATAACAAGGAAATGGTGAGATCAAAAACCTTTTCAGGGGTCATCAAATGCAGTAATTTATTTTCGCTCCGCTAATTTATTTCGAGAGCTGACATGAGCCAAAATTTAAAAAAAAAGAAAAAACTACTGAAAATTGCCAGTAAGAATGTGAGAAACAATTATCAGTTTTCTATATACTTTTTTGTCATATGCTATTGCTAGATTTTTTTGCTTAGGTAGTACAGCTATTCTTTGCAAAATATAGGAGATTTAAAGCAGTAAGTAACCGCCCCTAAGCCAGGGCTAAGGCAGAAACATGCAATACACCGCCACCGCTTTATTCCATTCGTTGACTGCAGCCCATGGATAGAATAAACGGGTTGGTGGTGTATTGCATATAGGAGATTTCCTTAACCTTTAGGAGCCGGGCGGTACACATGCTGTACCGTAAATTGTTTTTTTACGCCCTTATTAACCAACGCGGGTAACTCGAGCAGCCTAGGGTTACCCACTGATCGCCGGGTTGACGCTATCAACCAACGCGAGTTGGGGTTAACACTGAGTTGTAAACTGGTTTTTTCGCTCCAACCCTAGCCCCTCGATTTCGGCGAGTTAACTCGCGATAGTGAGTTCTTCGATGTAAATAAAGATGGCGGACATGTACGATGCTTTCGAGCTCGACGATTTGGAAATGCTGGAATTCGTAGAACGTAGACCTAGAAATAGACCGAATCGAAGCAGCAACGATCTGTACGACAAGGATGATGTGGATTTTCGAACAAGATACCGATTCTCAAACGACAGTGTTTTGCATCTTGTGTCAAATCTCCACGAAGAGCTTCTATCCAACACAGATAGGAACGACGCGATCTCTCCAACGGAGAAAATTCTTACAACTCTGCGGTTTTATGCCACAGGAACAATTAAACATTGGAGATCTGAATAAAATTAGTCAACCTGCGGCATGCAATGCTATCAATGAAGTGTCAAAGAGTCTTGCTTCCCGTGCAGGGCAATACATTTATTTGCCCCAGACAGAGGATGAAAGATTACAGGTAAATAACTTTTGTTATTCCTTACTTTAGACAAATTTTTAAATATTTTGTATTGAATAGTTGTAATGATTAAAGATTAATTTGATTTGAGGGGACAAGAACAACAAAATTTGCAACTAGTATGTAAATGATCAGTTGTGTTGCTGTGTATATTGCTATGACCCCCTGACCCTTCATTTATGATGGACCTATGAATAATAATGGACAGCCTGCTGGTGTGGCAAAACAAAATGCCAATTGTTGCAAATTATTTTTCTTCCTAAATATCCTGTAATTTCTTGTCCTCTCTTGTAAAAGCTATAACTTCCTGTTTTAAATCTTTTATATAGTACGGATACATAACAATGAAAATTGCTACTCGCAATATATTTCAGGCTTTTTGCTTGTTGTAAATATATTTTAACTTTTTGTGCAGTTGATTGTTGTTTTCACGTATGTTACCTTTGAGTAGCATGTTTTATGTTAATTTTATTAAAAATTATTTTATGTGAATAATGCCAACATTGAATGTGCTTTGAGGAAGTTTCCCATTATTTGTACCAAAATTCAATCCTTCTGGATCTTGTAAATATTTTAAAATATTCGTCAATTGGAACTTATTTTTACTTTTGCTACTCCAGATTAGCCTGTGTTATTTTTTATTGTAAAAACAAAAAATTGTCTGTTTATATACTTATTTATTTTTGCAAGCTTTATTTTAATCATTATTTACTTATTATCAGCTTATTTGTACTTATAATTTAAATTTTTATTTATAACTTTTTGAGTCAAGAAATTTTAAAACACTTGATATTATTCATGATTATGGTTTTTGCTGTTCCCTTTACCTTTAAACTTATTTGTGTGTAAAAGGAAAAAAATGTAGGTAATTCTGTAATGTATTTTGGGATTACTTGGAGCGCTTTTTTCAAAACGTTCCAAACTTTGCTTCTGAATAGAGATACATGTTTTGTTTCAAAAAATAAGAATTTCAATCTTATTTCATAAATATATTGATCTACTTTCAAATTCATATGTTTTTCTTTAATTTTGACTTATTGATAGAGTAGCGTGAGTAATCGACTGTGTATTTCACTGCATATTCTTTATTGCAAAATTTTTTTTTTTTTGTGTATCACAACTTGTGTATTTTGTTCCATATTAATGATTTTGTAAATAAACTCTTTTTTGATGGTGAAAAAATGTGGTTTTTTCCAGCGAAACATTGTTTTGAAGAAAGAACATGGCCCGCTTTCAAGGTCCATACTCATTTTTAAAAATGAAAATTAAGGACTTCCCGATTTTTAGGAAAATATTTAAATAGCTTTACGAGCACAATTTTAAAGTACCCGAATTATGATTTTTTTTTTTTTTTAAATGCAGGAAGATTTGCAATTGACTCTGATGTGTCAAACAAGAAGGGCTACTTACCATTTTGAATAGCTCTTCAATGATTGGGGGAAACCTAACCTGGTATTATAGTTACTGATGATAACCTCTACTAATTTCAACCACTTCTTATAATGCTGCAAGGTTAGGTTGCTCCCATGTACAGTTTGATACAATTATATTTTTAAATCTTATTCATCAATAATTCAGAAATATAGAATTCTAAATTTTATAAATTACATTTAAATTATCCTTTTATGCTGTTCTATTATAACACAAATGGAACTTCTTTGACAAGAAAAAAATACTTAAGAAAAAACAAAAATTTCATTGATTGCCATTTAACACTTTAAAAATAATGAAACATTAAACTTTTTAAACTTATTTTGCACTCTTCAAATTTTTTAACAATATTATTTAGTTCAGTCTTTTCTTCACAGACACTCTTTCTAATTGCATTTGTTTTAATAAATATTTGAACATAATTTTTAAAATCAAGGAAAAATTTCCAAAAGTACTTTTTAAGGGTTTTTTAGAGACCTTAATTTTACTTTAAAAACTTAAGGTTTTTTTAAGGAAGCACGAACCCTGTATTTATCTATAGCTCGGGCTACACAGTTAAGAGGTTAAAAAGTATTACTGTTATGGTTTAAATAAAGTTAGTGATAAACATTAAGATAATGTTACTGGACAAAACTTAAAAGAAGAAACCACCACGCCACCGTGTTAGTTTTCTTGCACTCTATAATTTCCTTGTGCTGATCAACTAACGAAGCAAGCATTTCAGCTTCATATAGAGTGTAATTCGTTTTGGTATTCATCTCGAAAAATGGGGAAAAAAATACACTTAAAACAACGTAATCCATCGATGTGTTTATCCGAAGCGCATCGGTTACGATGTTGATGTTACGATCCGATCATCCGAGACTAATAACCGTCGGCTGTGCCTCCCCCAGTAAACTATCACGTGCTGAAGATCAGCCAATAGCCATAAGGCTTACATCTTGGCCAGAAAAAACCGAGGGAATGAGTGACTCGCTGTTGAGGGCTGTTGGATAATAACGCTCTGGAGTAACCTCGGAGTTTGGGTTAACCCTAGGTGGCTTCACTCGCCAGTTACTCTTCCTTTACTCGCGTTGGTTAATATGGCGGTTAGAGGAAGGGGTTGAGATTTTCACTCGAATCCTTTGGAGCCGGGGATTTTTTCAAGGTTTCATATGTCTGGTATGAGTTTATACCTTCTCTTTTCAATGGAAAAGAAATCTGTGGTTCAACTGTTGTACTACCTGGGTCGAAAGAAAAATTTCTAAAAAAACAGCCCGGTTCCAAAAGGTTAACTTGCGAGAGCTCGTGCGGGGGCGAAAACGACCCCAGCCAATTTTGTTTAAATTTTTTGGAATTTCATAGACAGATAAGGAAACCATCTTTTCGGTAGCTGCAATTGCGTCCTTGAATGATGTGAGGGTGTCGTTGGAATTTTCCTAAAACCTTTCCATTCTTGCAAAAAAAGGGGGGTCTTTTGCGAACACTGGGGTTGTTTTTGGACCCAGTGCGAGATCTTGTGTGACAAATAACGGCGCGAGTTCTCGCGAGTTAAGTTTACATATCCTATAGGTTATTGGAAAATAGTATATTTATGGATCGTAAATAGCTTCTGGAAAACCAGGAGGCTATGGCAACCGAAGGTGTCAGTACGGTGAATGAACTGAATACAGATGACAACAGTGATTACATTGATGAATAAACTCACAATAACTTAGTATCATTTGCCAAATGAAGACTTTATTAATGTAAAAGAGAGAATAAAGAATCACTTAAAAATTCCAAGACAAACTTCAGTTTATGGGTAGAATAAAATATGTGTTACAGTCAAAAAATTCTCATGAAACACATGAGCTTAGGATGTATAAGAATCATCGTTCCCATACCTGCCAACATGTCTTCTCAGAAAATCTTACCATTTCCCCTACGAAACCAGGGGCGTAGGAACTGGGGGAGCTCAAGCTCCCCCTGGAATATTTCAGACTGGCTCAGCTCCCTAGAAAAATTTTCTTTCTACAACTTCTGTAGCTCATTTTTTACCTCAAACCTGTTTTCAAAAATGTGATCTACAGTACTGTGCAAATTAAATGGACAAATGCATTTTTTAATAATTGTTTCATCCTCAGAAACTTCACATATTCTCAACAGTATCAAAAGTCGTCTAAAGTTACGTTTTTAAACTTACAATTTAGAAAAATTGCCCGGGATGATTTGCTACCCCAGTTCCTGCTCCTAATATGACTAAAGATGGCCTACAATTCACTTTCCAGACTTCTATTTCAAAAAATTTCTGTCCTCTAAAGTCACCAAAGATCTTTTAAAGTCATCGTTTTAAAATTACCATTTGGAAATTTTTCTGGGAGAAGTTTAAGACTTCAGAGCGAATATTACATCTAAAATTAAGTTCATATTAAAAATGTAAAAGTTTACTTAAATGTGTCGTCTTTCTGATGAAAGAAATACTGTCGTCCCCGCTTAATCGGATAACGGATAAACGAATACCCCGCTTATACGAATAAAATATCTCGGAACCGATGCCATAGACGCAATGTTAAAGATCCCCGCTTAATCCGATACACCGTTTAATCGAATAATATTTCTTTGAACCAACAGTATTCATTTAAGCAGGGCCAACAGCACTTTTAACTTACTTTTATTCACAAAAAATGTAAATTCGAAAATTAATGACTTTATAGTTCAGCTTGTGCGTAAAGAGTGAAAAAGTGTCTAATCCCCCCCCCCCCCAGAAAGTACCAATATCTGACATAGTAAAAACTGGGGGAGCCCGGTACGGCGCAAAGTTCCTACGCCACTGTACGAAACTACAAAGGCAATAACCTATTCTTTAATTAAAATTAGACATTAATTAAGGTATTGTAATTATATCACTGTCACTTTCAGTAGTTTTCTTTCATTTTAATTACCATTGTAACTTTTCCTTAGATTTTCAATTGAATAAATTCATTTCGGTTATAGAACTTTTGGTGAAGTATTCTGAATGTCAGCATGCTGGGAAGGGAAAAAAAAAACATGAATAAAAAAAAAAAATGAAGGAAAAGTAGGCTTCACTAGCCATGTCAAAATAACTTCCAGCTGTCAAAAATATTTTTAAATACTTTCAAGATGAAAAAGGACTGAAATCTCAATACAGGAAGCAATTTTTCGTTGACTATAGATCAGTTTTTTTTTAAATGGATTTATTTATCAATTATAAAAATTAAAAAATGATGCAATAAGTTCATTTAAGATAGCAATATATCAAAATAACTTCCAACCATCAAAAATTTAAAACAATTACAATATGTTAAAGGATTGAAATGTCAAACAAACAAAGCGATTTTACTAGAATCGCGGGTAAAATGTAACATGTAAAATGGGAAGGAAAAAATTTAAAAAATCTTAAAATAAATAATTAACTGTGATAACCTAAGGTAGCAGATGTTAATGTAACCTAAAATTTTCGCAAATATTAAAATATTTGCACGATGCAAAAGGATTGCAGTCTCAATCATATGAACCAGTTTTCCGCGAAGTATGCGCTCAGTGCTGAAAGATGACGACATTTAGGCTCTCCCTCGCGTTTTAACACATGAATCGATGGATTTTAAAGAAGCCTAGTACCTAAAATTTAGTTATGTGAAAAAAATAACACTAGAATAGATGAAAAATCTGTAGAAAACGTACGATTTTACACCTTTACTGTACGATCGTACAATAATGCAAAAATACGTACATTGTACGGCCAAAACGTACAAGTTGGCAGGTATGCGTTCCCCTTTGCCTTGGTTGATATCCTCTTGGAAAGATTTGAGCAAATGACACAATATACTACTGGTATCTTTCTTCGTAATAACGATCAAGTTTGGAAGATATAGTGAAAGGAATGCACCTGAATCTTTCATGGTACCTTTGAGCAAAAAGAAAAGAATCGGATTTTAAAAGAAAGATTACACATTAAAGGGATAATTTTTTACACTATGTGCTGGCTCCTATGCCGTGTAAAACACTGCAGTAAAAAAAAAGTTTAAAAACATTTTATGTTCTTACAGTTTTTTAATGCTTTAGGATCTAATCAGGAACAAAAGAAAAGGTTTGGCTGTAACACATACTCATTGCACCATACATCATAAACATTTCACATAATACCCAAAAAATGGTAAAATTTAGAAGTGTATGCAAAAGTAATGAATCTTTGATGACATACTAAAAAGGACTACAGCATGTAACATGTAATAGTTCTTTTTTTAAAAAAATCATCACTTACAAAAGCCACAGAAAAAATTGACGAGTCAAGCACTATAGCTTACTATAACAAATAATAAAACTTTTCAATTTTTACATGAAGAATTTATTTCCAAAAGTGAACTATTCAACTCAGCAGCAGAACTTTTTTTGGAATTATGCAATACAGATAATTTTTTTCTTAAAGTCTGCGAGATATACCAACATAAGATTAATCTTAAAAGCTAAATAGGCTATGAGAAATGTTTAAAAATAACATGGTAATTTTAAGTAAATATTACTTGTGGAATATGTCTCAGAAAATAAGGTACAGACATTCATGAGCTGAAATTTTAGCTTTATTTTTTTCTCTTTTAAAATGTCAGTATTTTATCTAACAACCAAGAAATAGTCTGCAAACTTTAGAGCCTGGGACGCAAGCCATAGTGTTGTTATGTTTCTGTAAAATGGCTATTTAACACAAAATAATGCATTTAGATCTTCATGTTGGATGTTAGAGAAGCAAGAGTAGACATTTTAAAGATTACAATCCCCGACTTTTTCTAAACTGTTGAAGCATAACAGCGTTTTTTTTCCTTGGATGCTCAAAACAAAAAATTAAAAATAGGCGAAATAATTTGCAATCACTGATTTTTTTTTTAAATACTAAAAATTGGCACAGAATGTACATATATACACATATATTATATAGCTCAGTATTGATGGCGCTCGCTGGAGGAGTCAAAAACATTGAATTTGTAGGAAACGGGAGGGCAGTAAATACTATATAGAGATCAAGACTTCCACAGTCTGGGAGTTAGGAGTCTGAGTTTAACGGAAGTTAATCGTAAACAAACAGCGACACTTCAAGAAAAAAACTTGTTCTACCAAGGCCTGATCACAGCAAACCATTCTTGTCTTGTTTCCGAGAAAATTTGAGATGGATTCGTCTCAAGCCGAGTGCCAGCAATTTTGATCTGAACTGTAACCAGGCCAGTCATTTAGGGGGTTCAATTGCCCCTTCCTCCATGGCTTTGAGAAATCAATGTATTTACATATAAGTGGGCGTGGTTTTTGATGTTTTCCGATGAAATTACATTGTGTTTGGACTCTTTGCCCTTGTCATATTACCCTCCAAAGGGCATTGAACACATTCTGGTAAGTTGTTAAAATCTGCTTTGATTTGGTTTTTGAAGGTAAGAAGTATTTAAAATTATTATAGCATTAAATTACAACAAAAACAAAATTACTTTGTGAGCACAATATATAAATATATAGATAACATATATACAGTCCAAACTTCAATATGTATCAAATCCATTCATAACATTCAAAACGTGGAGGACTTTTTTTTCTGAGGCAAGAAAAGTATTCAAAACCACAACATAATAGTAGTGAAAACAAATTATTATCTTGTGCTGAGGATTAACCAAAGAAAATATCAATTGCAAGCTTTTCAATTCCTCCCCTAAATTTATATTTTAAAAATAGAAAATAAATTAAAAATTAGGATAACAAAAGTTTAAACAATCCTATGCTCGAATGCAACCTTTCTTGTCAAAAACATCGCGACTTCAGCGTGAGGTTAGCCTATGAAAAACGAGCTAGATAAAACGTCACAGCCTATTTGGCGAATTAGAGGAGATCGCTAACTGCTTGTGAGCTCTTATTGGTTTCTCACGTAGTGACGTTCAGTGTCAAGTTAAGTTGCATTCTAGTGTATAATTTTTTTTTTTAATTTCATTTGTTTGCTTTTCAATATTTTCTTAAGAAATTTCTTGACATTCATTTACAAATCAATTGAATACCAAAATGGCTTGTGAAATGCTTTGTAACTTGTATATTTTAGAGCAATAAATATAGCCTCTGTTTACTATTGTTAAAAAATCAATGGAAGTTTAACACAAGTCTATGCAATAAAATATCTACAACAAATATACAGCAATACCGCTTGATTTTAATACAATAATTAAAATCCTTTAGCATTCCTTGAAAGCAAAATTCTCTAATTCAACTTCCTTACCATATTTTCAAGGATTCTTAATGAATTTAAAAGTGTTATAAAAGAAAATGAATCCTTCTCAAATTTTTCTCAATTCCAAACCCACATTAGTAGTTTATAGCATCTTTTGATGAAAATGCAACAGATCTTTTACTTCTTCCAAGATCTGTATAGTAGTCAAAGATGGAGAGTTTCTATGATTACAATGGAAGATGTCGACTGAGCATGTGCTGTTGCTCAAAGTCTGAGGATTGGTCTCATTTTCCTTAAATACATGAGGCACTTATGGTCACAAAGGTCCTTTTTACATCAATTCTGATCCCATAAAAAGGCGTTAAGTTTTTAGCTAACCACTTTTTTCTTCCTCATTCTCTGATCCAGAGTCACTACTATCGTCACTATTACTTCCACTATCGGAACCACTTCCACTGTCACTATCACTGTCACTCGAGGAACTGTCATTGTCTTCATCCTAGAAGGAGAGAAAGCAATTTTCTCTTATTGCATTCAGCTTTAAATATGGTAGTCCATTACTATCATTAAAATTTAATCATTTTAAAATGTATCGCGTTTTTGGGATTATTTAGTACTACATATATTAGCATATAAGAAATAGCATTCACAGTCAAAAATAGAAAAGCAACTTTGTTGCAATGAATTAAAATCCATATTTCAACACACAAGCATAGTAAATGAACAGATGTAGATCCAATTTTTAAATAATTCCTACTGATAAATAATTTAATAATAATTATAATAATTCCTATTTTTAAATAATTTATCATTTTCTATTAACCCTTTATGCCCCCCTGACAGTACTCAGAATTTACATTAATTTAGTATTATGAATCCAATATGGCAGGAATCCTGCGGGTACCTGAAAGTACCATTCTTTGTACTTTGCTGAGAGGCAGACATTTGGTGTCAGTGATCAGAAAGTTTTCTTAATGACTAGTACAGGTTCTAGGGCATTAAGCCCCAGTGATTATACACTGAAGTGACAAAAGTCATGGGATACCTCTTAATATCGTGTCGGCCCTCCTTTTGCCCGGCGAAGTGCAACAACTCGACGTGGCATGGACTCAACAAGTCGTTGGAAGTCTTCTGCAGGAATATTGAGCCATGCTGTCTCGATAGACGTCCATAATTGTGAAAGCGTTGATGGGGCAGGATTTTGGGCACGAACAGACCTCTCGATGGTGTCCCATAAATGCTCAATGGGATTCATGTCGGGCGATCTAGGTGGCCAAATCATTCGTTGGAATTGTCCAGAATTTTCTTCAAACCAATTGCGAACAGTTGTGGCCCGGTGACATGGCGCATTGTCATCCATAAAAATCCCATCGTTGTTTGGGTACATGAAGTCCATGAATGGCTGCAAGTGATCTCCAAGTAGCTGCACATAAGCATTTCCAGTCAATGTTCGGTCCAGTCGCACTAGAGGACCAAGTCCATGCCATGAAAAAACAGCCCACACCATTACGGAGCCACCACCAGCTTGAACAGTGCCTTGCCGACAGTTTGGGTCCATGGCTTCGTGGGGTCTGCGCCACACTCGAACCCTACCATCGGCTCTTACCAGCTGAAATCGTGACTCATCGGACCAGGCCACGGTTTTTCATTCATCTAGGGACCAACCGATATGCTCACGTGCCCACGAGAGTCGCTGCAAGCGATGTCGTTCTGTCAGTAAAGGCACTCGAGTCGGTCTTCTGCTGGAATAGCCCAAGAAATCCGAATTTCTCCGCACAGTTCTAGCAGACACGTCCATTGTACGTCCCACATTGATTTCTACGGTGATTTGACGCAGTGTTGCTTGTCTGTTAGAATTTACGACTCTTTGCAGACGTCGCCGGTCTCGATCTTTAAGTGCAGGCGGTCGACCACTGCGCTGTCCATGGTGGGATGTTATGCCTGAAATTTCATACTCTCGGCACACTCTTGACACAGTGGATCTGGGAATGTTGAATTCTCTAACGATTTCCGAAATGGCATGACCCATGCGTCTAGCTCCAACTAACATTCCGCGTTCAAAGTCTGTTAATTCACGTCGTGCGGTCATCATCACGTTAAAACCTCTTCACATGAATAACTTGAACAGAAATGAAAGCTCTGTAAAAGCACTGCGCATTTATACCTGTTCTATGCGATGCTACTGCCATCTGAAAATTTGCATATTGCTATCCCATGACTTTTGTCACTTCAGTGTAGAAATTTTTATTCTGTACATATGTTATTTGATGTATTTTTAACTAAGAAAAAGAAAAAAGATACATAAAAATTAATTTACAAATTAATTCAGGGCGTAAAAGGTCATCTATTTATCTATAACAATATGCATCTGAAAAAATAAATAGATAAATATAATTGTAGAATTATGGATAGCTTTAATTAAGGGTAACGAATTTGGATTTTCTTGTTAGTTCCCACAAAAAAAAAATCTCTACATGACTCATGTAATATGTGGATAGTTCTTCAATGGTTACAACCATAAGTTTAGATGCAATCTTTACTAATAATATAAAGCTGTAGAGTTTGTTTGTTTGTTTGAACGCGCTAATCTCAGGAACTACTGGTTCGATTTGAAAAATTCTTTTTGCGTTGAATAGTCCATTTATCCAGAAAGACTTTAGGCTATAGTTTGAAAAGATTCGATAAGCGATTCGTTTTTTATTCGAATTCAAGGCAATTTTCACATTAAATCGCCGAATACTGGGGTTAAAAATTACTTGCACATATTAATGTTATATATCGTTGGAAGCAGAAAAATTTTGTCCGTCCTATGCAGTTTGTTCCGATTTTCTAACTTAAACACAGCACGAGTTATTCAATTTTTAAACTTGCCTTTTGCAAGGCTTCACCCGATTTCTTGCAATACTTGGTTCATTAACACCATCAATAAAAAATAAACTAATTATTCCACAGTTTTGATTTTTACACCATTGGATAGAGCGATATTTTTAACCCCAGAATTGATTCGACTTACAGTCGAAGAACCAAGCTTTTATCTCCACTACAATAAAAGTTACAAGCGTTTGAACTTTGAGTTCGAAAACCTCTTTCCTGATCAAACTATTAACATTTTATTGCGTTGCTATGGTGACATCTTTTAAATTCATTGTTGGTGTCCTTTTCTTCATTTCGTTTCTTTAAAGCATTTCATTTTACGGCTTTTCAACAAGGCAAATAATGCGATCGTCCGTGTTTCACTGGAATTCCTGCCTATTTAATGACTTATTTTTTTTTTTCTGGTACCATTTTGAAAATGTGTTTCAAATTAAATTGTAATTCATGTTTTTAGCAGGGATTTTTTTTGGCTACGATCTAAATATTAAAACAATTTTTTTGTTTGGAATTTTGCAATTAATGTTACAGGATGACAGTGGTTTGGAAATATTTGTTTTTGGTAGGGAATTGTATTTGTTTATTAGGGAGAGTGTTAAATATGTGCTACTTGACATTGTTTTTATTCCTGAGGAAGCATGTGCAAATAATGCGATTGACTTTTTGACACTGAAAAGTTTTTTAGCGAGCCGCCTTTGCGGCGAGTAATTTGTTTTAACTTTCCTTCTACTTTAAAGGCGAGCCGCTCTGGCGGCGAGTAATTTGCTGAAACTTTCCTCGTTACTTTAAAGGCGAGCTGCCTTGGCGGTTATATATCATTATATAGCGCCTTGACGGCGAGTAGTTTATTTAAATTTTCATCACTACTTTAAAGCCTGTGCAACGCCGGGCCCCACAGCTAGTAGATAATAAGACTGACAGTATCAATTACATCAGAACGTATGGTTTATAATCAGGGGCAGCACATAGGGGGGCAAGAGGGGACAGTTGCACCCCCAAATATATTTTGCAGAATGTTAAAAAAACGGGTAAATTCAATTTGTGTATAACACAAATCCATGATCACATGCAAAAGGAACTGAAAAAGCTTGTCAATTTTCAACAAAAATTTATAAAACTCATCCTTAAACATATTCTCATGATTTCTAATAAAAGAGTAATCTGAAAAAAAAAAAAAAAAAAGCTTGGTAACAAGTATAACGGGACAAGAAAGTATTTTCAACCTAAGCTGTTTGGGAAATAGCAGAAGAGACTGAAAGTCTTGACTCGAAACATTGCAGATTAATTTTAAAGTTTGGTTGTAAGAATTTAAATTGTTTTAATACCTCCAATTTTTCTTAACATTCAATCCAGTTTCAGATACATTTCTTTTAACCAATATGTTTTTTTTCCCATACTAAGATATTTCTTATTTAACAAACTCAGGGCGAGGACTGCTGATGGTCTTAGAAAAAGGTGAGAAAGATGACAAATTTTAAAATAAAGGTGACTAAAAGGTGACAAAAAAGTAACTAAAAGGTGACCAAAAGTAATTTGTAAAGAAATCATAAAAAAAACGATAAACAATTTTTCTGACTTATACCAAAATAGCCTACATACTATTTTTAAAGACTTAAATTCTAAACATAATAGGGCTGGAGGTAACAAAATAAATCATTTTAGGACATACTTCCAAAAAACTTTCAGGGTAAACTCTATGTAATGATCAGGGGTGATTGTGAGTTCATAAAAAAATACCTGAAAGTTTTAAAGAGAAAATGTGTTGGGGGGGGGGGGGGGTTAAACCAAGGCCCTATTTTTTTTTAGCTCACCTAATTTTATGACTAATCATACATAATAAGTAATTTCCTTTCCTCAACTATTACATTGCATGTATTCGAATAATTTCAATTAGTTTTCAGTGCAAATATTGTACATGCATTTGATTAACATTTTAATAGGAGTAATAAAGTTACTTTTGAGCTGGTGCTGAACAAATTATCTCCAAAAAAATATTTTAAATAGAAATTTTAAAAAATTTTATTTGTTTGCCTTTCAACAAGGAATAGCAAGCATCAAAATTGCAAAGTATGAATCCTACAGTGGGAGCAAAGAAATGCCAATTTTAAAATTAAGGCATTGAAAGTATGAAAGTGGCATATAAAAGAATTCAAATATACTTCCTTCAGATTTACAATTAAAAGCTCTACAATAAACATATTATTTTTACTATCCACATAATTGAAGCAAAATAAAATTTTATCAAATCTTCAAATTTAAACTTGGACATTTTGATTTTCATAAAAGAGGCAGAATTTCGCTCGAAAATTTTAAATTTATGATTTTTTAATTTTAATATGTTGCATTTATTTGTCTCCTAAGGGTAATAAACATAAAAATTGAGAAAAATTCGATTCTCATATCAGATGCAAATCGATTGCATTTTTTTAAATGAAGGCATCAAAAAAAAAAAAAAAAAAAAATGCAAATAAAATAATTTATTAAAGCAAAAAAGCAATTAGAATTTCAGCTTAAAATTTCTATTCGATGAATATTATTAAAAATGATCGGTAAAATCATCGAAAATTCGAAAAAGCAAAAAAATTCCGGAGGTGAGAAGATAAAAGCATAATTAAAAATATTATACTTCCGGCATTTTCAGACATGAAAATACCAGAATCGATCGTGAAAATATCGGAAATCCGGTAAAACACCAGAACACAATCACCCCAGTTATGTTCAAAGATTTTTCTTTAAAATCAATTATATTACCACCTGAAATTATGAAGTGAAGATAATGACGATTATTCGATGAACATATTTTATTCTTTTCATCTTTTAATTTTTAGCTCATTGCAAAAACATTGCTATTCTTTTTCTTGTTTCTCTGTAAATACAAAGCATAAATGTTCTCTAAAAAGTATTGACAATAGAGAATGAGTGAAAGTCCCATCTCTATGCAAATCATCAACCGAATTTCGTTTCAAGAACAAAAAGAAAAAAAGAACTGCCAAGTATCCTTGGAACAGGTGGATCTGTTTTTTGTTTCTTTTCGCAATTTTTAAACGGGGGCTTCTAAAAGGCTTTGTTTTGTGAATGAGCTACAGTTGAAACACTATTTTTTAATGAGATTTTTGCTTTTTTTCCCCTTCAAAATTCTATTTATTTTCAGGTTAGGAAAAGAATATTCATACTGCTCAAAAACTTTACACTTTTCTAAAACACATTTCAAGAAAGGTTTAAAAAGGTGACAAAAATTCCAAAAGGTGACAAAAAGTGACCAAAATTTCAAAAGGTGACTAAAGGTGAGAAAGGTGACCGAGTCCTCGCCCTGCAAACTCGACGAGTTAACAAACGAAATGATAAAATGCTGCCATTGTTTATAACTAGGGGTGCACAACCTTTTTCAGTGAAGGGCTGCACACGATACAGGAGTTGTATTGGAGGGCCACATGTAAGCCTATCATTTCGGAGGTTCATGAAGCGTAATTGCCCCCCCCCCCCCCCTCCAGGCTTTGAGAAATTGTTGCTTAAAATTGTAATAAAATTTGCTTTGAATATATATCCTTTGCCCCTTGGAAAATTTAAAACATGATCGGCATGGCAACATGCACCAGTACTTTGCTGATGTTAACAAATGTAAGAAAAATTTACATATATAATTGAAGCATTAAAACTTCTTGGGAAAAAATAATAACTTTATTAAAGCATAAAACTGCAAAATATTGCATATAGATGATTCTGAGTAAAAAAGTAAACCTTTTTCAGTGAAGAAAATTTTTTGAGCTTTTGATGCTAAGTAACCTTTCTTATGACAGCTGCTTAACCATCAGAGGCTGAAATCTTTGCATGGTTTGAAAAAGTGGCTACATGCATGCAATATTTTTTACAATTTTGTGAACAATGTTGAATTTTATCACCTGTTAAAACTAAACAAATTAAGTATTTTATTCAGAAATACAAATCTATATGTAATTCTAGCAAAATAAGATCCAAAAAGTACTCTTGGCAAAACTGCCAACAGTCTAAGAGCAACTAAGCCAGTGAAAAGAGAAAATTCCACCATTAGCTAGATGTTATATGAATATCAAACAAAATCATGAGTTAACAAAAAAGTAATCATGATACCAAAATTTACAAAGATTATACAACTAAAAATTCAGGGAAAGCCCATGAAATAAAAATCAGCAATTGGATGGTTCAGACTGAAATTTATCTACCAATTTTGATTTA
>JAXGGA010017653.1:0-23777 GCA_038373865.1 Uloborus plumipes | reverse complement strand
CAAATATTCTTCAAAATTATCTTTATCATCATAAGAAGGCAATCTACCTGTATGCGAACGGGAAATTTTAACAATTTCATGAGAAGCCGTAATATCAAGGCTGCTGTCGTTTCTTTCCGACGCCATTTTTTACTTGTAATGAGAAAATTCAATAAAAAGAAATCTCTTACCAATGATGAGATGTAACTGAATAATTTCTCTCACTTTTTTTTTTAAATCCTCGTCGCCATTTTTGTAATGTATGCACAGTGAATTATACCAATTTATAAAAACAGACATTTTATTTAGCACATACATTCATTCTAGTTCAACTCCATCTTAAATATTTTTATATCCCTGTTGCCATTCCGAATATACATAATACAATCATCACACTTACCACTAATAAAATGCATGTAGCTAAATAAAATGCATGTAGCTAAAGAGGTTGCAAAATGCACTAAATTTTTTGTTTTAAGCAATGATTGCCATATGTGACTAATTTTGGCATTGACCTTTCTTAAAGAATGGTGATTGTTTTGTCATGTTTTCTACTCAATATGTAGTTTTAGTATAATTTTTATCGTTGTTTTAAGCTCGAAAATTGTCAACAACGGTATTTTTTTTTTTCTTTTTTTTCCAATTTTGGTGATAAAATTTGATTTCGGAAAGTACAGGAATTAACTCAAAACTCATAGGAAAGTCAATTTTTTATGAACAGACTAGAAATTGCATCTCAAATCACGTAAACTGAATTGCGATAGTGAAATACTATTCTTGAAATCTACTAAATGTTGTGTTTATAACTGTTCACTGAGATTTTGAATAGCATCAAGCAGCGTCCATACATGTACACCGCTCATCTGACTTTGGGGGATTAAAACTACATCACCCTCTACCTCATCCTACCCGAATATTGCCTTTCTTAGGATGGTAAAATGCAGGGCTGCGGAGTCAGAGGAAAAATGGTCGACTCCGACTCCGACTCCGACATTTTAAAACTTTCGACTCCGACTCCCGACTCCTGCTTTTTTTTTATTATTTTTTTTACCCAAATATGAAGAGGGAAAAACCCTAAAAAAAGGTTGAAATATTAAGACCATTTTTAAAAGTTTCATTTTTATTCATGGTCGTAGCTAGGACTCACTTTAGGGGAGCAGATAGCAAGCTGGGGTATCCCAGTCGGAGGTCATGAGAGGTCATTGTGACCTCTCAAAAAGTTCAATTTTCTCAAGAATTCTCGCAGGTAATTTCACCACATTCACCTCAATTCTCGGAGGTCACTGTGACCTCCCAAAAAGTCCATTTTCTCCAGAGCAAAAGACAAGTGCCGCTATTGTCATTTGACTCCGTACAAAACTAATCATTTTCTTGTTAAATAGCCAGACTTTATTTTAACACATTGCATTTTTGCTGCAAAGACCCGCCATTTGAAGCACTTTTTAATGATCCTAGATGCTAAGGATTCGGATATTGGACGCTGAAAATTTGTATCTGTTAGTTTCAAAGATATGTTTTCACCTCCATAAAGTTTCATCCAAATCGGAGGTGGTCGGAGTCGGAGTCGGAGTCGACATACTTTTCAGCGACTCCGACTCCGACTCCTTTGGTCCAAAATCAGTCCGACTCCGACTCTTCGACTCCGACTCCGACGCCCTGGTAAAATGACCGTTATAATTTCCTCCGAGAAGAAAATTCTGGCTGCGCTAATAGATTTCAAAAATGAATGAAAGGACTGAATGCCGGAAAAAGTGAGGTTGACCAGCATGCCGGATAGTTTAAGGTTCATTTTGCAAGAAAACAAAAATTAATTTATCTCCTCAGTTTCAACCGCAAAGCAAATCACTATAAGGAATAATAATAATAAACGCCTTTTTCAAAAACAAACCAGTGAATAACAGGTCCCCGAGACGAAATAAATCATGGTGGTTTGATGGTGGGTTATCTTGCTATTACTTATTAACATTTTTATAAAATTAAATCGTTTAATTGTATAAATAAATTGATCTACACTACCGTGTTACAAAAGTGATATCTGCACTGAGCGGAAAAAGGGAAATCACTTCTTAATTTTTTTATGCCTCTATAGATGGCACTTTTTTCGAAAATTTCATTTTAACATTTCCCATTCACAAATGACCATAAAACAATATATTTAGATAATATATGTTGCAACAAATTATACTTTGTGACAATAATTAAATTTTCATAAAAAGTGCAGATTAGATTTTTGTGCTTGGCACACCAGTAGATAGCTTATATTATTTTAAAAGTTTTTAATGCTCTTGGAATCGTATTAAATAATTTTTTCCAACCTCGGTTTTTCCGGCATGCTGGAAAGGAACAGGTACGGGTCATAGAAAATCTGGTAACCCTCGAATTTTACGGCATGCCGGCTAATACGAGGTAATACGGTAAAAAGGTATTTAAATAGTATTTTCAAAAAATAGAAATCATTTTCATTCATGTGTTAAAACATCTTTTCTCTTTTTGCTTCCTTCTATCAATTTCAGGTTTTTTATGTCTCGCAAAAGCTAGTGAATAGTCAGGACAAGTTGGACACATTATGGACAGTATAAGTTTCCTTTTTTACTTTCTTCAATTCTTCCAATTTTAAACATGGAAGCATACTAATTCCTTTTGAACAAAAGATACTTTTATGCTTGGAGCATTTTTAATGTCTAGTCTAGACATAAATACCAGAATTTTATGTTGTCCCACTCAACTAAGCACCTCTTTGAGTGGGACATCATTTGTTGAATGATGAAACTTTCCAGTTTTAAACACAAAGAAAGTAAAAGATAATTTACTTTCAGGATCAATTTCCATTGAAAACAAACTAGGGTTGGTTCGGGTAAGTGGGCCACTGGGGTAAGTGGGCCACCCCCCTTAAAACTGAAATGCGCATATGGTTTTTGTACTTTTTTGCACTGATCATGTTATATTTCGTCACAATGATTGATTTTGCATATATTTGGGTTTCACGGAATTTTTTTTTTTTTTTTTGGATCATATAATTTATGTCAAAAAAATGTTCAAAAAAAAATTTTTTTGCGAGTTCGATTCATTTCAAAGAAGGTGTTCAAAGAAGTGTTTTAATGGAATTTTTTATTATATTTTCTATGTTCGTCAAGTTTTTTTTGTAGAGTTTAACCTAAAGTACACATTGCAATAAGAATTTTTATGCAAAGTATTATTAATAAGTGTTTAAGGGGAGGGGTCCCACTTACCCCTTGGTTTTTCTCAGTTAGGTAAGTGGGCCCCCTCACTATGGTGTAAGTGGGCCCCCACATAATAATGATGATTTCAAAATGAAAAGCAGTTCTGATGAAGCAATTTCTAAGATGAAATGAAAGATAATGATGCAGACCTAGAAGGAATTGATTCTTTAGCTACAACAAACTGCAAAAGCTGGTAACAATGTATTTGGGAAACTTGCATAAAAGAAAAATTTAAAATATTATGAAGTTCTAACTTTACAATATGATACAAATGAAAAAAAATGCTGCTAAATTTGATAGAAAGAATAGAAATAGCTACTTTTTATTGGTTTGATGTAAGTGATGTTAGAATTATAACTGAGGATGAAATGATAACGTCTTTTCCCTCAACAAACTTCAAACCTAAATATTTTTTCTTATTTGACCAAAATTGATCTTAATCGACTCTATTATGTTTCTTCAACACTAATTTATACGTAAAATCAAAATAATATAAAAATAATGCGTAAATATGCCTAACGGCTTTTAATGAATTTCACAGACACAATTGTTTTGTATTCTGCTTTAGAATTTTCTGTCTTACGCATTTAAATGTAAGTAGATATCTCGTTAATGGATACATTTACAAAAAAAGTATTTGCTACGAAAATGTTACATACTTTATCAGGTAGGACATGCAAACCCCTTTTTTAGATATGCTCACTTTAAATATAAATAAATGAGGGGTGGCCCACTTACCCCTTCCTAGGGGGTAAGTGGGTCACCCACTTCATTTTTTAAAGAATACGATAGTTAAAAACATTTTTTAAAAAATTTTAGGAAATAATGCTGAACTTGTGTTTATTAATAATGTCCAAGATAAAATAAGTCAACAAGTTTAAACTTTTTTTGCTTTAAAGCTGTTGTATAAGGCTTTAAAAACGAACTGTTCTAAAAAGGGGGCCCACTTACCCTAACCAACCCTACTTAATGATCACTTTATCTAATCAATATTATGAAGAGACTTCACACTTCACACACTTCAGGGTCCCCCGTACCTACCACAACTCGTGGTTTAACCGGGATAGGGCCCTGAAGAGCGCTCTGTTCTTTTTGAACCAGACCCAGGAGCGCCCCGAAGGGAGGTCCACGGAGGTCACTGGGACCTCCCAAACAGCTTCCTCATTCGGCAAAATCGGACAACGATTCTGCACATTCAGGGATAGTATTGAAGTATTTTTTTGCAATCGTTCTTTTTTTTTTTTTTTACATTTGTCATCTTTGAAAATGAGAAGATCCGATTAATAAAAATATATCTCATTCTTTTATTGACGTTATTTACTATAAACCAAACCGTTTCTTTCCTTGGCGTCTTTCGGTGAATTCCATAGTGTGTGTAGCATGACTCCAGACAAGACGGATAATACACTGGCGGAAAATAAAATCCCAACACCAAGAAAAAATTTCTGTAGAGTACTGAAATTCTGGTAATGCAATTGTCTACTTAACATGTTTAATTGATTAAATGTACAAGATCACTGGCTAATTTAAGCTCAAGAAAATGCTGTGCAAATTTGAAATTATGTTAATTTAGTAGAGGATGTAACCTCCAGAATTTTGAAGGCAAGCCTGCAAGCGTGCATGCATTATGTCATACAGGTGCCGAATGTCACTTTGTAGCATGGAGATCCATTCTTGTTGCACTTGTTGTGTCAATACTAGGACCGTCATTGCTGACTGTGGATGATGCTCGAGGTGCCGTCCAATGATATCCCATACGTTATCAATTGGAGACATACCTGGTGATTTTGCAGGTCATGGTAACATGTCAGCACTCTGTAGAGTACATTGCGTTACAACAGCGATGTGAGGGAGAGCGTTATCCTGTTGGAAAACGCCCCCTTGAATGCTATTGAGGGGCTGTACTACTGGTCAAATTACCAGACTGACGAAAAATTTTCAGTCAGTGAGTTTAGGATAACCACAAGAATGCCCTGCTGTCGTAGAAATTTGCTCCAGAGACCATAACTCCAGCGCTTGGATGCAGGCGGTCCCCTGGCCTCCTTCTGACCAATATACAGCCACCACTGGCACTACGGCAGAATCTGTTTTCATCAAAAATTACAACAGATCTCCACTCCGACCTCCAGTGAGCTCTGTCGTGGCATCACTGCCGTCGGAAAATGCAATGGTTTGCAGTCGATAGAATACCGGCTACAGGCTGCCTGGCTCGGAGCTGTCCTTGAAACAAACAGTTTCTTACCGTTCCTTGGGTCACGACGGTACCAACTGCAGCTCGAATGTCAGCCGCAGATGCAGTACGATGCGCCACAGCCGTACGCAAGATTCGTCGATCTTCCTTCTCAGTCGTGCCACGTGGCAGCTCGGAACTCGATCTTCTTGAGGTAGTACCATCCCTTGCCCATAGCTTCCAATAATCATGCATGGTGGAAACATTCCCACCCAAGTCTTTCTGCAATATCGCGAAATGAAAATCCACCTTCTCGTAGCCAAATTGTACGACCTCGTTTAAACTCGGTGAGCTGTTGATAATGGCTTCTTCGTCTTTTTAAAGGTAATCCTGGCTAACATAAACGCAATTCGTCAAATTTCACGGAAAAATAATACACACGAGCTTCACAACACGCTTTTAAAACAAGCCTTACTTGCATGTTCTGAGTGACGCCAGCTGCGCCACACTAATGCGCGGAACTCGAAATTTCAATCGATGTCATCTTTTAGTTGTATAAACACGCCTACCAAATTTCGTTTGTCTAACACAAGTCTTTCTTGGTGTTGGGATTTTTTTTTTCCGCCAGTGTATATAGTGAAAATGCTGCAATGCATAAATGTTGCACTTTGAATGCAAATAACGCAACATTATGTGCGGTGATTTCAGTTTTTTTTTTTTTTTTTTTGCTTTACTAGCAGATTTTCTCATTTCTCGCACTGAAAAATATTATCTGCTTAGCTTCATTTATTTAGTTCCATTTCTTGACTTTCTTTACTACGAAAAGAATCGACCATCGAACTAGTTCAATATTGTTTTTCGTTTTAATTATAGTAACTGAAATACATCTATCTGTTTTATTTAATTATTGATTTTGCTTGCAATGAAGATAATTCGTAAACGATATAAAGTTGAGTTTTTAATTTGTGGAACTAATTTTGATGACGATTATAAGCGATTGCGACATGTGTGACTTGGTAAATCCACCACCCCCGACCTCAATAATTAAAAACAAATTAATTTCGTCATTAAAGGTCGTCATGCCTTTGGAAAAAATTGTGTAAAAATTTTAGCCATAAATTAATTTTAATCTTTGTTCAAATTATTTTTCAGACATTATGCTTTTTTCTTAGAATTGAATAAAATTAGTTTTCATCATTTTCAATAAATTATGCATGTAATATATGAAGAAATAGTGTTGAAAAAAAAATCCCGTTATAATTTTGTTGATTCGCCATTGAAAAATAAGTTACTAATATGCAATATTTTATAATATGTCTGGCAGTCAATATGTTTTAATCTGTATATATGTATAAGAAATCCAATCAATCGCTTTGACGATTCAGCATACAACCTCGTTGTTAGTTATCAAAGTTCTTGGTTTTTTTTTTTTTTTCTTTTTTTAAGTGATGCCCATCGTCTTTTTCCACAAAGTAATGGTATTAGGTTTGTGTACATACTCGTATTTTTTTCATTCGTCACATTTTGAAGTTCCATTCGGCAATTGCGAATTTTCCCCCTCCCAAAAATTTAAGCTCGGGGCGCCCCTGACCAGACCAAGGGCCGAGCAAGCCCTTGGCCCAGCACCCCCAGAGGTATCGTTTCACTATTATGAAGAGACTCAATAGATTCAGTATTAAGATAGAATACGTGAACTATATGTACAATGTGAGCCATTATCTAAAGTCAAAAATCAATAAAGTGACACACAGGAAAAATATATCAGAAAATATTACTTTGAAACTCAGTCGTTCAGCGTAAAATAAATATGTATCCTTGTACAAGAGAACCGTCTACTGATTAATTAATTTACATTGTACAAAATCCAATAGTGGCCAGGTTCCTAGCATCGACAGACTAAGTATTGCATAAATGCTTTCCTTTTACGAACATTATGCTTCTCAAAATGCTGTTTCACAGAAAATATGTTTCCTTATTATGACTTAAAACAAAATTTTAACCCTTTAAAGAGTAATTTTGCTCCATCAGAGTAAAATTTTTTTTAGTATTATGAAAACTATTGTATTTTGTCTCCTTCCTTCGTGTGGGAGGGGGGGGGGCATGATTTTTTATTTTAAAAATTGGGGCGTTTAGTATCAGAACCAGCTCAATCTTTTTTTTTTAATTTTACTTTTCACTCTTTGTTTACTTGACTTTTCCAAAGGAATTTATTTTCGTTCGAATAATCTTCGGTGTACGATTTCATTGTAGTTTTATTTTTTTTTAAATTAGTAGCACTGTCTAATTATTTATAGATTTTAAAGAAAAAAAATAGATTGAGCTGGTTTTAAAGGGTTTCTTTTTTTAATTTTCATTTTAAATTCCATTTCTCAATTGTATGCCATGTATTAGTTTGTAGCTTGTAAAATAAAAAAATCAAGTTGATTGAGAAATTTATTTTGATTAATGTTGTGAACGTTACTGGGCGTTTTACTAAGGCTATTCAGTAACAGCTTGAATTGAGTTAGTGTTCAGGTTAAATCGATTTTTAGCAGCAGTTTTCGACCTGATAAAGAGAGATTCTATTCATATATCGCCTAGCAGCTTGATAGTATCGACCGAGAAATATCAAAAAACAAATTCAAAATATATATATATATATATACTAGGTGACCCGTGCGGAATTCCGCAAAAAAAAAAAAAAAAAACTCTAAACTTAAAATTTAATACGACAATTTTTATTGGCTTCATTTGCCCAACATCGCCATCTACTGCCGTCGTTCTGATAACTTTTCTTCAAAGAGATCAAAGACACGTTCACTTTTACAACTACTACAAAAGTGATACCCTATATTAAAATCAAATACCCAAGGCTACTACTAAACTAAATACTAACGTTATCGCAAAACTACCATAGTATTTTGAAACAATAAAAGTTACAATTAAGGTTTACCGAGCTAAGCCTTGGCTTGAAATGTCGCATTTAAAATTGATTTGAACAACAATGTAACGATTTTAACAGTTGAGCAAAAAATTTAACTTTTTCAAACTTCAATCGCTTATAAGTCGCTTAAACGTGGATTTTCGAGATTCTCCTTACGCGGCGCTAGCGGAGAAACGTTCTAAAGAACGCATTTTTTTTAATCTTTCGAATGAAATCAAAATGGAGACGATACGACAATTATTTCGCTAGATAGAGTCAATTTTGTGCCCAAAAATTGAAGTTCGAATAAAAAACGAACCGACACTTTTTAGAGGGTGGGTCTAATTTTCGTCAATAGCCCGCGGGATAAGCTTCAAAATCATAAATTTTCTTGCAATTCGATAAAGAAATGAGCGAGTTTCGACCGGGTATAGGATTCGGCTTAGAGAAATAATATATGGAGATATTAAAATGTTTTGAATTGAGCCGGCTTTTAGTACTAAGCCTCCATTATTGCGTATGATGGTAAGTACTTTGTTTCTCTCAGACTTAGAAAGGAATCAATTAAACAAAAGGTGGTTTTGAAAACATCTAGTTTATTGTGGACAAATAAATACGATAAGTTTCATAGGAAGTCATTTTTCGCTGCCTTTTAAAAGTCAAAAGAAAATGTCATATGTTTTAATTTCTTACTTTTTATTATCTTTCTATAAAAAAAAGTAAAATTGCAACGACTTAACTGGAATGACAGATTTTGGCATAGACCACCAAATTTATAGATACATTTTCTACAAAAATTGTTAATATCGCTCAATATGAATATTAAACTTCAAGAACACACACTTTAGAGTTTTTTCCCCCACAAAGATCTTTAGGTTAAATTAAGCTACAAAGCGTAAAACTAATTACATTATTAATATCTATTAATCAAGCTTAACTTCTTAGAGTACCGCTTAGCTTTTAAACTGATTTAATTTATTGGAAAACCATAAAAATCGTTAATCTTTAAGAAATTCAAATCAACAGCTGGAGATTTTATATTAATTAAAAAAAAACATTTTGAAGCATAAAAAGTATGACAGAGTCTAGCTGTCTCAAATATTGATTGTATGCAAAAAAAAAAAAAAAATCAGGGAACGTTTTTTTTTTCTTCTACACACCAACTTGAACAAAAAATCCAAACCACTTAAAGGACGGATAGAAACATTACTAAAAATGTTTCTGTGTTAATTGAAGCGATGACACAACAGGTTGTAGTAAGAATGAGAGAGAAATTATGCATTCTCCGTTTAAAGCCAAAAGCGTTTCAGAGATTATAACGCAGATTACAATACCTGTATTGACAAGTTTCCTCAACAGATATTTTCCTTTTTAAAATTCCAAATTTATCAACCGTGAATTTCAAATTGGAGTTGTTCAAGTAAAACTTTTTCATATTTTTCAGTAAGATTCGAACATTTTGCGCCTTAAAACTTAACCACATCTTTTTTTAGAAAGAATTCCTCCACAGAAACTAAGTCTCTACGTAAGCAAAAAGTGCTGAAAAAAGAATGAGGTGCAAACTAAAATACAAAACGTAAGGTTGCAATTTTCATTAAAATTTTGTTGTAACGCATCGCTTTATCACATTTGAATGTTAGTAACAAACATACATAACTAAGATTATTTTACAAAACAGTGATCTGTACCCGTAGTTAGACACTTAAATCCAAAGCTTCAGCATGTATCCGAGTATGAACTTCTCTTTTGAACTCTCGTATTTTCTCAGTACAATACATTATGCTGTCGCTTCCATAATACTGAAAGAATTTTTCCTTTAAATAATAAAAACACTCGAACTTCGATGAAAGGTTACCACTCTAGACCTCATGGAATCGACTTTATGAGCGGGTATGATACCTTACAACCGATTCACAAGCATTTTTCAATTAATAAGCATGTTTAGTAGTACAATTCTTAGTACAGTTTAATATGTGCAAAATATCAGTTTATTGGGATACAAAAGTTAATTTTGAGCTTAACCAACAAAAATTAATGGAATCAGTAATAAATTGCTACCTTATTGTTACGAGTAGTGCACATATACTAGACAGCAACTTAAGTTGACACTGAACGTCACTACGGGCGGAGCCAATAAGAGCTCACAAGCAGTTAGCGATTTCCTCCAATTCGCCAAGTAGGCTGTGACGTTTTATCTAGCTCGTTTTTCATAGGCTAACGTCACGATGTTTTTGTCAAGGAACCTTGCAGTGTAGTATAGCTATGCTACTTTCCCCAATGCAATTGTCTGCGATGAAAACAACCTTTCTTTTATGTTTTCAAGAAGTTCATCATATCCCAGTATAATTTGTTCCTGTGCGTTGAATGACACACATCAATCAATACATGTAGGCATGTGGGGGGGGGGGGGGGGGCACGTGTGTAAGTATAACGTGAACACCACCGCCCTGGAGGAGCGGAGGCCCCGGACCAGAAGAGAGGTCCGGCACCTGCATGGGTAAGTAGAAGGTGGTTGGGAGGCAATCAGTCAAAATCAGAGGATGCCAACTGCGGTCAAATGAGATTAATAAGCAATTCATTGATTGCTTAAAAAACCCACACTTCAGAAGCGCTAGAAAAACTCGACTTATAAAAACAATAGATTCTCCCACGTCTGTTTGTAAGGTAGGGGGTTACAAAGAAGGTTCATTAACCCCTCAAATATTTTAGAAAACTATCTTTTGACTTCCAGGGATGCATTACCGTATAAGATATTAGTCGGATAGTTAATAATTAGTTCGTGCTTTGACAAATAAAAAAAAAAATGTGTATGTTTTTTTTACTATATATATTTACTATCATCATTCGTTACCACTCTCGAAACTAACATTTATTGGAATGAAACAGTAAATATATTATACTGCAAATAACATATTTTGCCAGCAAGTAGTGTTGTAAGATTTATTCTCTAACATTTTGCTCATGGAATATCAACTTTACTACCATCTTCAGCCTTAACGCCATACTGCTACTCTGGTAGAGTTGACCTATATGACCTTGAGAATGCTTATCTCTATTTGGAGAGTTCACAGAAAAAGAGACATGTTATTGGAAACATTTGAATTGGATATTTTTGCAAGACTACCGTAAAGGTAAAACAATTCAGTTCAGCGCCAATTACCCTTATTTATTTCCAGAAAAAAGGCAAACAAGGTCATGACTCAACTTATCAGAACCACACTATAGTGATAAAGTTCTTTAAACGTCTAAAAAAGACGCAAATTGTTTCATTCGAACTTTTTTCCGTCGAATTTTTCGTAGTACCTACGCTTTTGTATAAAATGCCAAAAAATCATTATTGATACACATTAGTTTTCATTTGCTGCAACCTTTCACATGCATTTTTTACAGAAGAAAATGAAACTGCAGTTTGATTGCACAACTATCGAACGTAATTGCAAGATTTTAGGGAGAAGTGATGGATTTGAACCAAACACTCAGACGATTTTTTGAAAATGGAAGAAAATAAAAGTTCACTTTATATATCTCTAAGTAAAGAACAATTTTATACTAAGGATAGAAACGAATAGCAAGAAGCAGGTACGATGTTTTGAAGAAATTAGAAAAATTATCAAAAGAAATGAATTATGATTATTAAAATATATAACGTGCATTTTATTGTTACTGAAAGTGAAATTTAAGCATTGTTGCTATTTTCAATTGAAATAATGTCAGTTATTTTATATTTTCTAGACTGAATATGATTTCTACGTGGATCTGCATGATGCAAAGCCCGGTTTACATAAATGATTAATAAGAGCGCAGTTAGGAAAACTTATAGTTTTCAAACAAAAGCAGTAATTAAAAAAAAATAAAATAATAATAAACATTTGGTACGAATATTAAATGAAAAAATTAAAAAATAATAAACACTTGAAGCTACTGTTTGGTTCATGTTGCAGTCAGTAGCATAAAAAAATGTCAAATAAATCCCAAGTAGAAATAAAAAGTTGAAAACACAAACTATGTCCTTCTTTCGATGTCAATAACATTTGTAACCAAATATGCAAAACATTTTAAGCTCTATGGGATATTTCTGAAATTCAAAAATAAATTTTTAAACGCGAACAATAACAAAAACGCATTAAAAACTAATTATCTTTGACAGACTTACCGTTTAGGGCTCATTCTACTATCCAAATTGCATCCAATTTTAAACCGTTTATTAAATAGTTCCCTGGGAAATGTAAACAAGTAAACGAAACATGAAGAAATAGCGATGCCAATCTTTAAACACTCAAAACACGACATACACGATACCAAAACTTTATTTTCATAGGGCAATATAGCTAGACATCCGAATGCATTGTTTTCACACTGCACACCACACAGCTATTACCATCCAAGTGATTCAGCTACCGAGAGAAAACAACACATTGCGGTCTGACATCTCATTCAGACGGAACGGAGTCGGTAATCTCCAGCCATCATTCGCCAACAGTTTAATCACTAAGATGAGTCATCTGTCAAACAGGTAAATAAACACATGCTAGGTAGAAAGACGGATCGACACAAGATGACTAACTAGACAGTTGTTATGGTGCTAAAAATATATATTTTTAAAAAACTTATTTCAAAGCTGGTCGATCTGAATTATGCCCCTATTCATATTTTTGCAGAATGATTGCTAATAGAGGATTGGAACTTCCTCGAAATCTGTTGCGTCACAGAAGAATAACAGGAGAGGATACATGTCATTATAAGAGGACGACTTCCCTTGCTTTTGGCGGGATGTTCATTAGCAGCATTTTATCGACTTTCCATTTAATAAGGAAAACGTCATTACGCTATGAAAAGAAGATTTAATGCGAGCAAAAATGGTGAAGGCTTGTTGAAAGCAGCGACTGCTCTTCCTAGAAAGGATACAGTGTGCTTATTAAAAAGATCAATAGAAGTGATTCATTTTCTTTGATGAGAGAATGGGAAATAACTCGAGAAGATATCATGGTTATGTACATTATTAAAAATAAATTTGCCAACAAATAAATGCACCGTGCAACGTTATGTTATCCATTTCAGTTATAAAATTTATTACTTTTCTGTTTGAACCTTAAAATCAAACATTTCGAAAAACTGCATTGAAATGTTTATACCCGTTACAAGTTTCGAAAAGATGCGTTTAAGCCGTAAAAACAACTTAAGCACCAAAGACTGCAAAAAAAAAACTTAAAGCATCCATTCCATTTTCACTAACTGCTATTTTTCTAAGATGCAGATCATACACTAGGTGGCCAAAAGTATCCGGACACTTTCAAAAATTCACATTTTTACATATAGCTCGAGAAATAAGTGATCAATTGTTCTTTAATTTTAGTCATACAAAATATAGACTTCACCGAACATTTCCAAGTTGAAATTAAATTACCCTTGCATTTGGGGGACGACAAGAAGGGGGTTGAAAGAAAAACCGCTTTTTGACCATAACTCTTCGAAAATAGCTCGGAATAAGCTATCAATTTCAGTAATTAATTAGCATACTATGTATAATTACTGTAAAAATTTTTATGAACGTACCACTCTTACTTCTGAAGATATGAAACATTTTTGAAAAAACGGCAATTTTATTTGAAGGGTTTTTGCTCATAACACGCAGAGTTTTTGATCAAACCTTATCACAACTTCAGGAAAGATGACAAAATACAAGAGAAAGAACATACTAAAACGGTAAATAAAAATATTAAAAATTCGATGAGATATGAACGTTAAAAGGAAATATTTTTTCACGGCGCATGCGCGAACGACAGAAATTTATAACTACAAAAATATTGTAGCCTGATTCATACTGCATCTTATAAAAAAAGTTCCAGTTGAATATCATGAAAAATGAAAAAGATATCAGCGATCTAGTGAGCTGTATTTCATTCATTCGCAGACAATACATAAATAGTGAGGGGTTGTACACAAATAGTGTGGTGACAATCGATCATTTTTTTTTTTTCAATGTTAAATTGTATACAGTTTGAAAATTTATATTCGGCATTGTCGTCATATTTCGTCTGTTCGGCCAAAAAGACCTTATATGTAGGCTTCCAAAAGTATCCGGACACCCTCTGAAACGTTGGTTTTGAACGACGACGCAATAACCTTTGATTTAAAAATAGCTCTTTGTGGACAGACCCTCACTATTTATGTATTGTCTGCGAATGAATGAAATACAGCTCACTAGATCTCTGATATCTTTTTCATTTTTCATGATATTCAACTGAAACTTTTTTTATAAGATGCAGTATAAATCAGGCTACAATATTTTTGTAGTTATAAATTTCTGTCGTTCGCGCATGCGCCGTGAAAAAATATTTTCTTTTAACGTTCATATCTCATAGAATTTTTAATATTTTTATTTACCGTTTTAGTATGTTCTTTCTCTTGTATTTTGTCATCTTTCCTGAAGTTGTGATAAGGTTTGATCAAAAACTCTGCGTATTATGAGCAAAATCAAATAAAATTGCCGTTTTTTCAAAAATGTTTCATATCTTCAGAAGTAAGAGTGGTACGTTCATAAAAATTTGTACAGTAATTATACATAGTATGCTTATTAATTACTGAAATTGATAGCTTATTCCGAGCTATTTTCGAAGAGTTATGGTCAAAAAGCGGTTTTTCTTTCAACCCCCTTCTTGTCGTCCCCCAAATGCAAGGGTAATTTAATTTCAACTTGGAAATGTTCGGTGAAGCCTATATTTTGTATGACTAAAGTTAAAGAACAATTGATCACTTATTTCTCGAGCTATATGTAAAAATGTGAATTTTTGAAAGTGTCCGGATACTTTTGGCCACCAGGTGTAAACTAAGGAAGAAGCGAGCAACTTGTTGAATTTACTGCAAAAGAAGAAGTACTCACGCCACCCATTCAAGTCCCTCCTCTCTCAAACAGACAGGTCGAAATAAAGATAAATAAAATCATCAATGAATCTACTCTTACACCGATCATTACTCAGTCAACAATAAGCGAGCCGCATGAATCCAGCTCAATAAAATGAATCTTCTCATACGCAAACATTTTCGGACATAACTCACTATGACAAAAGATTTAATTTTTAAAAATAACGCCAAATACATACTTATGTATCGTACATATTAGAGATGCACCGATAATCAGTTCCAATACTATAATTTCTCTATATCACCGATTATTATTATTATTATCAGGGTTCCCGCTAAAGTGCGGGATTGCGAGATTACCGCATTTTTTTTTTTTTTAATCCCACTCAATCAAAATCCTTTTGCGCTCTGTTCCCGCTGTTCACCATGAGCGGACGGACATACGTTAAAAAGATAGCATAAGTTCTCAACTCGGATTTTTTCTTCTATTTTTTACTTTTATTTCAAAAAGGCAGGCAGAATGAATGGAATGGCTATACTGCCGTGCTAAGCACAAAAGTTGTATCTACACCTTTTAACAAAATTGAGTTATAGCCACCAGGTGGCTCTTCGCGACGCATTTTACCTACTATATGGTCATTTGAGAAAGGGAAATAAATACACTGTTCGACATTGAAAATGCAACACCAAGAAGGAGTGGTCAGAAATTCATGCAAATTTTACCGTAGACGCACGTCACTGAGTTATGCAAATGATATGAAATGCGCAGCTCTCCGACGCACGTAAAGTAAGATATAAGAGAATGAAGTTGAAAAGTGGGCTATGTTCATGTTGGTTTTTCTGCCAGACTAATTATCGGAGAAATTTGGTTTTTGTCTCGAAGGATACGTGTGATAGGAGGAAATGCCACGCCGTCCTCAACGAAGACACTTCCAGCATATAGACGACTTTACAAGGGGTATGGTGATCGGACTGAGAAGGGGAGGTTGATCCATACGTCAAATTGCAGCTGCTACCCACATGGATGCAAGCACTGTGCATCGGCTGTGTCGGAGATGGTTGGAAAGAGGAAATGTAGCCACATTGAGGGGTGCAGGTGCAGCCAGAGTGACGTCAGACCGCTTGGATCGACGGATTCACCGACAAGCTGTGGCGGACCCGCAAGTCACTTGTACGTCGATTCTGCAGCACGTGCAAGGTACCCTGGATGTTCCTGTGTCGACCAGAACCATTTCCCGTCGACTGGTTGCACGTGGCCTGCAATCACGGCGCCCGCTAAGAAGACTGCCATTGACCTCACAGCACAGACTCCAACGTTTGGAATGGTGCCGGACCAGAGCGACGTGGATGGCAGAATGGCAAACCGTAGTGTTCTCAGATGAATCCCGCTTCTGTTTGTCCAGCGATAGTCATCGCATACGTGTGTGGCGTCGACGTGGAGAAAGATCGAATCCGGCAGTAACTGTGGAACGCCCCACAGCGCGACAACGTGGCATAATGGTTTGGGGCGCTATAGCATACAATTCCGTATCACCTCTAGTTCGTATTCGGGGCACTATGACGGCCCAACGATATGTAGATAATGTACTGCGGCCGGTGGCAATCCCCTACCTTCAGGGTCTGCCAAATGCAATTTTTCAACAGGATAACGCCCGGCCTCACAGTGCTCGAATCAGCCAACATGCTCTACGAGGTGTACAGATGCTTTCCTGGCCACCATACTCTCCTGACTTGTCACCAATCGAACATGTGTGGGACGTGATTGGACGCCGTTTGCAGAACCTGTCACTGCCTCGTTCAGAGGACGAACTGTGGCAAATGGTTGAAAGGGAATGGAGTACCATCCTTCAGGACACCATCCGCAGGCTTATTGACTCCATGCCTAGACGTGTTTCTTCGTGCATCGCTGTCCGCGGTGGTCCTACTTCTTACTGAGCCGACGCCGTCCTCGCTCTAAATTTTGCTTATTTATTTTGAAATAAATATCACTTATTGTTCCATGCTGTCTCTGTCTTCTTACTAAATTTCATCAATTTCTGACCACTCCCTTCTAGGTGTTGCATTTTCAATGTCGAGCAGTGTATTTTTTACAAAATTCTAAAAAAAATTTCATCTGAAAAACTTTTAAAGAGTTATATATCAGTTTGAGCTCAACTGCAGATAACACTTTTGCGCTTAGCACGGCAGTATAATAATTACAACTGTCATACAGAAGATTATAAAAATTTGGCCATAACGCTACAGGAAAAAAATATATTGTGAATAGATTAGTTGTTTTTTATTTACTAAAGGCTCTAAGACCTTTGAAACTTAGAATTTATCTTCTGATCCCAGTTGCACCAAATAGAACGTATTTTCAACCCATTTTAAGAAGAAGCGACACTAAAACGCTTTCGTTTATACCAGATCGCCATTTCCGGATTCTTTCTTTTTCGAAGCATTGACATTTTAGATTAAGTGAGAGTACCGCATTACCATACCATAAAGTAAATAATTGATAATTTTTAAAAAATAATTCTCCCTGAGTAACAAACTTTGAAAGTTATTTTAATGTTTTTTTTTTTTTTTTTTCAAACAATTTTTTTGTCGGCATTGCTAAAATGGTGAGATGCACCTTTATTCTAGCAAAATGAAACGTTCTCTTTCAACGTTTTGATCATTAAATAAACATTGTGCTACATAATATGCAAATATTCTGCGCAAATAAATATTTATCTAACATGTTCAAATAATAAACTAAACTTCGAAAAAATAAAAATAAACCCCTCAAACTTAAAATTTTGGTCAGGGTGGGAAATGTCACTTTTATTTTTTTCCTAGTGTAAACCCGAATTATTAATTATTATTTTTAGATTTTGAATTTTCAGAAATAATTAACCTTTTACTTAAGTTATTTTGATGATTTGGATACATTAACTGTTAAATTATTTCATTGAAAAACTAAAATGCTTAGTACAACATAAAATATTTTCAGTAGTTAAAAATTGAGAGTTTGAATTACACGCAGAAAAATAAGGTTTTGGGCTTGAGGCGGCTACTACTCAACATGACAGTGAAAGAGTTCGAGAGATAAACCAATTAAATCGTAATTCACACACTCCAGGGTCCCCCGTACCTACCACTACTTGTGGTTTTACCGGGATGGGGCCCTAAAAAGCACTCTGTTGTTTTAAAACTAGAGCAAACCCTTGGTACACGAAACCCAAGAGGTATCGTTTCACTTGGAGGACTTAGTGACCACGACCTTTACTTAACGTCGCCCAGCCATTATTAGTAACGGTGGCGGATCTTTGATCGACTGGGATCGAACCCGGGACCCTCCGGTCATGAACCTTACCGATCGGGCTACCACGGCAATAAAATTGTACTATCATTCAAAAGTAAATAAGAAAATTAAAAATTTATTTTTGGGATGCACCGATAAAATGCAAATTACCAATTAATCGGCTGTTGAAAATCAGCCAAGCCGATTAATGATCAAGATGATTATTTTTAATACTACCAATCGGGGATGCCCACAGGGGGGATTATGGCACAAGTTGCGCCATCAAACTTTGAGGGGGGGGATTTTTTAAAACTAATTTATTTTTTTATTTAAATTATTTATTAATTTAAATTACTTACTGATTTTTTTTCAAATAAAAATTATTCATTAATTTATTTTTTAAATTTAAATTAGTTCTTTCATTTGTTTATTATTATTTTTTGTTTATTATTATTTTTTATTTATTTATTTATTTGTTGTTTGTGTGTGCTTGGAATGTCTGGAAGGGAAAAAAAGCGATTCTTTTCTGTGCATAATTCGAACTTTTAAAAAAGTAATAATATATAAAAAATATAATAGTTATAATTTTAATAAATAAATAAATAACATTAAAAAAATAAATAAATATTTAAAAAATAAACAAATAAAATTAAAAAAATAAATAAATAATATTTTAAAAAATAAAAAAGGGTAAACAAATAAAAAACACAAGGGGGTTATGAAAAATGGGGGGGGGGAGAATTTGCGACATTGAGCTTGGGGGGGGGGGTGGACACCCCTGCTACCAATTTCACCATCACTGTTTACTTTCTTTTACAATTCCGATTTTAAAAATAGTTACTCATTAGTTACTATTTTCAAGACAAGATATATTTTTTCTTACTTTCCTTATTTTCCACAAAATAATTTCAAAAGTTTATCCAATTTCTTTGAACCAATTTTCATCTTATTTTTTTAATTATAAATAAATGTCCTGAGATAACATATATCAACGCACAGCTAATACCGCTGAAGCCTCAGACGTGAAATTTAGCAGGTATGTCCACATGATTACGAAAGTATCCACTAAAAAAGGATTTTTCGAAATATCAATTAGTTCGCGAGAAATTAATTAAAACCCATTGGAAATTTGAATCCCTTATTTTTGAAAGCTTTCATCCATTCAAATCATTATTCAGTACTTCCATCTTAACTTTTGGTCGATAATGAATTTTAAATTTAATAGGGTCAGGTGGGGGAAAGTGAGTCTAAAATCGAGCTTTTTAAAAAAACGATCCCGAAATCACATGATTAAATTCATTTTAAGGAAACTTTTGATGCATTTTATGTACATTGGATTCATATCGATTAAGTATGAAGCAGAATCATTTAATTTTTTTAGATTGTTTTCTTTCAGTGATACATTTAACGCATCATGTGTTGATAGTTACTTTCCCAAATGGCGGGTTAAAGTGAGTCTGGTTCAGAAATTTTTAAAAATTTAAACAAAAATGTATAAATATTGATTTTGACATTAGTATACAAAGAAATTAAAATACTTTAATTTCATTTGAAGGTACAAATGCGCTAAAAAATTTTATTTGCTATTTAACGAATGAAACGTCATCAGTTTTTTTTTTTTTTTCTTTTTACTATCATCTACAATACTGAAACATTCTCAATCTGCAACTTTCTGTTATGTTCAAAAACGAGCCAAATGTCGCCAAGCTTGGCTACACTTGGTGATTTTTCCTCAAATTTGGCGACAAAAATTAGTTGTCATAAGTGATGCCAACTTAGCGATATCTTGTCAGTTTCTCGCCAAGCTCTTTGACACCCATGTTAAACTGATAGCAAAGCAGGGCAAACAGCAAGCAAGTAAAGTTTTGTATTTAAATTAACTGAATAAAAGTCAATTTTAGCCAAATAATAAAAAATAAGCACATAGAATCACAAAAATAGCACCAATTTACTAAATATGTAACGTCATCGTAAACCCTCAGTAAAGTTTAGCCACAGACCCACTTTACCCCACCACAGAAAACACCTCATAACAAATAGTATGATAAACTTTGTTTTTATGTCTTTATGTAGAGCTGATCCTTAGATACTCTACTACAAGTCTATACCAAAATTAATAACATTTGACAATGAATAATGATTCCAGAGGATAGTTCTTAAACAGCTATCTCTTACATATCACATAAAATGAGCATAAAAACATGCTTTGTAAACATTTAATTTGCTTATAGTGTTCTCAAACTAACATAAAAATATTTGCTATAATCTCAATTTATGTCTCAAAAAAATTAACAAAAAATTTTAATTATAAAAGAGAACATGGTTGTTTTTTAATATAGATCCACTTTTCCCCACCTGACCCTACTGTTTTGGTTTCTCGCGTAGTTATTCGAGGCTTTTCTCAAGTGAAATAATAATGTTTCTGTCTTTTGATTTCACTTTTTCAATTGTTGTGTTTGCTTAAAATGATTTTGCTAATATTTTTTTGGCAACAACAGCATGCTGTTTTGCTATTCGATTTTTTGTTTATTTAAACAGCATTATTTATTTGTGTTTCTTGTAAATGCAATTAAGGTCTGATTTGTTATTTTGTTTGTTCTTATAATAAGACTTACTTTTTTTTTAACTCATTAGGGATGGAGCACATCAATGTGAACGGAACTATTCTTGCTCATCATATGGTTAATATTACAGGTGATGGTGAATGTCTTTTTCGATCTCTTTCGTTTTTAATGTATAATAGTGAATCTATGTCTAATGAAATCCGTGCTACCATAGTTAATTACGTTTATAATCATTGGGAAAATTGGGATCAATTTTCTACTATGTCATGTGATAAACACGGTAATAATTACGAAAGCTCCGAAAACAACTTAGTGGAAATGTCGCAGATGCATGCTTTTGGTGGATTCTGTGAATTATTCGGTGCTGGAGATATTTTTCAGTTCTTATTTGAAGTTTTGTTTGAAGGCAAATTGTATGCAAAATTTGGAAATGACACTTTCCCTTTGAGAAGACTGAAATTTAGTGGTAATACTAGCTGACCCGGCGAACTCTGTTCCGCCTTAAAGGCAATAAATAAGCAACTTTTTGAATTTATTAAGTTTTTTTTATTAGAAAATACAAAAAAAAAATTAAGTACCTACATTAATCATTCATTATTGTTTCTGTATTCACAACCTATTTTACTGCGCTCCAGAAACTGTCAGAATATGTTCTTTATGTCGCTCGGCGACAGAGGCTCAAAAAAGGCTTAGTTAAAAAGATATTTTTTTTTTCGGACTGCTTATCAACTGAATGCTCCATTCATAAATCCATCCAAACAAACTTTTGTATACATGATAGTAGTAAGAAGAACAACCTCTTTAACTGCAGTCCAGGAGCTATCCCACCAAGCGCTTTCCACCTCTCAGCCTCAGAGGCGTAAAAACTCTTAAGTGACAATCGTTTCTGACAGCTTATTGCATATAAATTTCAAGGGAAGTAACGCGTTTGTTATAATTTACTTCACAAAAAAGTCAAATAACACTCAACGCACCGCTAACTTACAACTTGTTTACTGCTCTCTAGAAGCTGCCAGAACGTGTGCTTTATGTCGCTCAGCCATGGAGGTGTCAAAAAAGGCTTAGTAAAAAGGCTTAGTCAATAAGACATTTTTTCTATTGTAACTGACACACACAAATTATAGCCTATGTCCGTCTCCTGGCTCTAAGCTACCTACCCACCAATTTTTTGCCATATCGGTACAGCCGTTCTTGAGTTATAAATAGTGTAACTAACACACGACTTTCTTTTATATATATAGATTTCTAATGGACATTGGGGATTTTCGTAACTAGGTGCACAAAGCACTGATATCCTCTGATAGTTCCAGTTCCCGAGCAAGGCCGGGTACGGGAATGCCAGTTGTTTATTAAATTACACTAACACATAACATAATTAACACATTGTTAATTATGCTAACCAGACAAGACAATTAAGTAGGGGGGGGTCTGTACTTTAAGTTATGGGTGCTTTCAATTTCAATTTATTTTTCCATTAATAGAAGCCATTCAATTCAAAACTTTTATTCTTTTTGAAAATTAGAGGTTATCTAAAAGCACTAAACTAAGGAGAAAAGTAACGACACATGAAAAACGTAGCAATATTGTCTGAAGGTGTGTATTTATTCAAAATTGGAAAATTCATTTTCTAAAAAATTTTTATCAACTGTGATGATAATTTTTTCACACTTCGCTCTGAATTATTTGCTTTGTTGTTTTGTTTTTACCGACTACACTTTCGTCCTACAGGTTATAGGGTAAGTGCTCCAGTAGTCGGCCATTAAAGAGATCTTTTGTTGATCTTGGCTAACGTAGAACTTTCAGCTATCAATACAGCAACAACAACAAGGTAAAACTTTAGAATGTACCTTTCTGAATGTGAATCACCGGCTTGTTTCAGAAATTTAAAAAAAAATTATGTTAAAATCCAAGCTGTTGTTAACACTAGTAAATGCTCGAGTAGTCAGCCACAGAATCATCTTAGCTGAAAAATAAGCAGAATCGCAATCTTGGATGACGGGCACACCATTCAAAATGAAATGACTCATTACTAATCCAAAAAGAGTACCCAAAACTTAACTGCCACTGGTTGATGATTGAGGATAGGCACACGAATGCGTGAATGCGTCATATCTGATTTTGAATTAAAAATGTACTATTTATGAGGAGTTTTATGTCATTGCGGCCGACTACTGGAGACTAGCCGACTACTGGAGCACTTACCCTACTTTTGCTTGCAAAAAATTATTTATTTATAGTTTATTAAATTTATTTATCGTAGTTTCTTATTCAAGGCATAATAAAAGTAATTTTATTTAAAAATAATTTTTCCACCGGTTGATCGGCAAAATTTGACTGATTATAAATAAAATGAAATACCCATGGTTTCGCATTCCAGTTTAAAAGTTCGAGAATTTAATTATTCCTAATAGTCTAAGATCCCACCGCAGTTTATCTACACTCATAGCGTACACTCATCACGTTTATATCAAATTAAAGCACATTTTTTTCTGAACGTTATGCACTAAGTCTTCGTATGTAAAAGTGCCCGAAACCTATAGGCAGCCTGGTCTAAACGGGACATATGAATGTAGTATTTCTACACTCATTGCGTACACTCATCACGTATATATCAAATTAAAGCTGAGTTTTTCCTGAACGTGATGCACTAAGGCTGCCCTGGCCTAAACAGGTCACATGAATGTAGTATTTCTACACTCATCGCGTACACTCATCACGTATATATCAAATTAAAGCTGATTTTTTTCTGAAAGTGATCTTCTAAGGCTGCCTCTGTAAAAGGAGCCGTAACCTGTAGACAGCCTGCATAATAGGT
>JAXGGA010017652.1:0-23788 GCA_038373865.1 Uloborus plumipes | reverse complement strand
ACCTGTAACAAAATATTTCTTCACCCGATTTTCTATTAATTCCGATTTTATCAGCAAAGATCCTTCAATATGGAAGGATGACCCTAGTTATATAAGAGGAAAAGAAAAAATTGAGAAATTAAGTGCTGTGAATGATGCTGCAGAAAGAGGTATCAAATTAATTCAGGAATATAATAATATTCTCACAAAAGATGAAAGTGAAAAACAATTCGTTTTGCATATCGTAGCTGAAGACCGCAAAAGATACCCTACTGCTTCCAAATCCTCACTTAGGAAACAATAAGGTAAAATATTTATTTGTTTATACTATGTTTTGACTCTACAGAAACTGTTTGTCAAAAAATATTTTTTTTTCTCTAATAATTTTTGTGTTATTATTAAAAACTGCAATCTTTTTAAAAAATTCACGAAATTTCAGATACTGACTAAACTTTAAGTCATTTGCGGCACTCCTAGAAGTTGTTCAAATGAATTGAAATTTGGTACAGAGTGTTTTTTTGTTCATTGGAACAAGATAGGGGGGTGGGAGCAAGGAAATTTTAACTTTGGAAAAATGCCATATAGTTAAGGGCCACCCTAGTATACATAGATTTTCAAGTAAAAATCACAACTAATCAAAATGTTTCTATTAACAAGGGTACCCTGAAAAAAAAATTTTTTTTTTGGGGGGGGGGGGAGAGAAAATTTCAATTCAACAAATGAAACTCGGAATTTTTACCGAATGACGAACAAAATAAATAAATACAGGCATGCATACAAACCTACGTCTGATTACAAGAAATGATAGGTATAATTAAAAAAACAAGAAAAATTATTGCAATATTGCAGTACTTGTTATAGCCTAGAATTTCCCAAAAGTAACAATTTATTTCAAAAAATTAAAATCAAATCTCTTACCTGCTATCAATCATAGCTCGCTGTGGAGTTGAATGTAGAGTAGATTCAGCGGGGAGATTAATGCATATTAGGTAAAAAGTAATCATGTGTGTAATAAAGCCAAGCAATATTACAGGGTCTCGACCATATTTGTTCGTTTTCTTGCCAAGAATTCCAAAAACAGCTCCACCTATTTGGAAAAATTAGAAGTAAATTGCAGAATTATTAACTAAAGTTACTTCTCACAAAAAATATTAAAATGTAATGTTTTTCAGCTGGTACTTTTCCATTATAAGGCACTACAGTATTAACGCTGTATGGCGAAGTTATGTGTTTAATTGGCCAAAACAGGAAAATCCTTCACTTCCAGATATTGCTCAACCGGTATTCGATATTTTTGAAACGTGATACCAGAACACCAGAATTAGAAATTCGATTTGGTGCTTTATTTCTAGCAAAAGAAGTATGGAAAGCCTACAGTCTTCTGATCTTATTTCAGTACAGGCTGAATTTTATCTAAAATTTTAAAGCTTACATGAAATTGACGAGAAGTGTAGGAGTTTAGCTCCTGTGAGCTCTAATGCAAATTAAACCCTGGTTCCATCAATATGCTTGTACCCTGTTGAATTTAACCCATTTATGACCAGTAGCCTAAAAATGGGACGCTTGTTAGTCACTGCATACAAAAACCTGTAATGGGTATATCATTTTACTACAGCTGTTTTTCACAAGTTAAATAGTCCTTCTTTTTGAGAAAACCAGTTAGAGCCACTATTTGGACACTAGAGTTTATTTATTGACAGCTATTTTCAGACAAATCAGTCGAGCAACGATCCAACATGGGTAGTCACAGAAAGTAAGTTTTTTTTTAGCAAACCTATTTTTCATAAAATTAAACTATTTTAAAATGATTTGCTTAAAATTGATCAGAGAAACCTTCTGTAATGTTACTTTGCAAAAGAAAAGTCAAGTGAGGTAGTATTTTGCTCACATATCTGCAAAATATCCCATAAACAGGAAGTTAAATAATTTAATAAATATGGCAATGGCGAACTATTTTAAGCCTAAAATGTATGTAGACCATTCCAAGTAAGAGTTTTAAGCAGATAAAAATTGAAAAAAAATTGTTAAAAAAACTTGGGCATAAATGGGTTAAGTACAGTGCCCACCGCTTATTAAAATCACATTTGTTCGTAGGATATTTGATTTCATTTAGCGGCTGATTTTATAAACCAGCATGTATAAAATTACACAAAGAAAAGGTTTTAAAGTTTGCACAAAATAAAAAATAAATTAATCACTATTATCTATATTTCATATTAAGTTCATTAAAACACAATTTGAATTTAACTTATACCTAGAAAGTACATTTACACAAGAGTTTTAAAATTTTGACTTATTGTTGTTTGAGAAACAGAATTTGAAAGAAAAGATCATTCTTAAATTTTGATGTTTAGGCATGTTTCTCTGGCAAACGATTTTTACTCAAATTGAATGACATGAACAATCAACCGCTGTAATATTGAAGAGAAAGAAAATTCTGGTTTTATTCACATAAAGAAAAAGGTTGTTTTTTCCGTCCCCTTTATTTAACATACTCTCTCCAAAAACTTGATTTTATAAAACGGCGCTAATGATTTTATTAAAGGATGGTTTCAACATTTATTGATATAGCAATGTTTTTATTCATCCAGATTTGATTTTATAAAGCGACTGATTTTACAATTCAGTAATTTTATTAGTGGCAGGCACTGTAACAAGTTAAGCCAAAAGTCTTTAATATAGGTTCACATATTTCTCTTTGGGTAATTCAAGAAAGGATAATACACCCGACAACAAAATTTGAAGGATAATAAACAAATAAATGAACTACTATTTACTACTCAGTGCTAAAACGAAGAATAAATTTTCGAGATATACTCATAATTATAATGTAAAACAACATAAATGAAACTTTAAAAATATTTAAACTGCGGCACAAACCAAGAATTTCTCCAATTCCTATACAAATTCCAGAAATTCCAACATATTTTACAGCATCATCTCCAAATCGTTGTGTAAAAGAGATACCTGCGCCATATACGCCACTAAAGAAAGACAGCTCTAAACCTAAAAAATAAAACTATATACATTAGAAAAGATTTTGTAAATGAATCAAACATTATGTGAGAAAAAACATATTAAACAAAAAAATTAATCAAAACATTTTTCTTTGAATGCAGCTATTAACTTCCAAGTAGGTACTTATAAAAATATACTTAGCAGATTACGGATATAGGAGTCTGACAACCAAACTCCAACTATGAGTTTAGTTTATTTTCAACGGTCATTTCAGCTCTGAGTGTATTAGAAATCAGTGGTCGTTAGTCGCATTTTGCAACCAAAAATTTACTTTGGTGCCTACATTTTCAATGTTGGGTGCCACATTTGAGGTCTAAAATTTTGGATCACATAGAAGTTTTCTTTTCTAATTCATTGGGACTGAGGCCTGTAATTGACCCAAATGATAAATTTGTGAAAATAATTTTACATTACATTTAAACATTAAATTTTATCTATAAGAAACATTTTCTTTTATATTTTTGTAACTATTTTTAAAATATCCTATCAGTAATATAAGTATTTTATTTAACAAATATTTTTAAAAGATTGGATAAAAATATGTTTGATTCATTGAAAATAGCACGAATGTTATTAATTTTGAAGCCTAAAAACTTGTACTAGGCGTCATGATGATGATTAGATTTAAATCCTTATTCCTGAGTGTTGTATGCACACTCTGAAGCTCTATGCATGCATAAACTGCAGTTCGTAAATGAGACATTATGAAAAAAAATAAAAATTTTTGAGTCTTAACACTGATCTCTAACCATAATACTTTAAAAATAAGCGCAAACATAAATTTAATAAAAGCAGACATGTTATGCAAGAATAATATTAAAGCAGCAGAAGAAAATACATGAAGTAAATTCGTGTAGTAGGCCACAAATCAATTAAAACAAAATCCACACAGATATATTAAACAAATTATTACTAAATATAGTTTTAATGATATGAATAATTCACACATAAAAGCAATATGCATCAACATGTTTCAAACTTTTAATATGTCACATTTTGAGGATAATATTATGGACCTTGGAAATAATGAGAAAAATAAAAGAAAACTTACTACCAGCTTAAATCAGAACTAAATCTATAACAAGTGGAAAAATTATAAATTGACTGTGTTTGTATTGCTTATACTTTTCAAAAAAAGACTGGCTTGGTAAAAAGTTAATATTTTTGAAAACTGCATAAAACTAGAGCACAAAATGTTTTTATACCTGTATACAAGAAACTTATTGCTAGTAGCATCATTTCCTTTGTCTTCATAAGCTTGAAAGCTTTCACTAAAAAATAATTTCATTTTGAAATAAAAACACTAATCTAATTTTTGATAAAGAAATCAATTCAAACAGTAAAATTGTTGTGACATTTTAATACAATCACTCATGGAACAGAAACCTCATGGAATAAAAACTTCTTTTTTTATTGTCTAATGTCATTTAAAAAGCATATCTTATATTTAAAAAGTAAATACATACAAATTATTGCACAAAATGGTAGAACAAAAATATTTTATTGCATTTTTCAAGTGTTTTCTCTTTTTAGGAAAGTTTTAAAGTAACATTAAGTTTTGTATTTCATCCAAAACAAACTTTTTTGTTGAGCATATGCTAAGTTTTTTTGAGTTTCTCAGAGACTGCACCCCCTCCCCCTCAAAGCCATAGGACTTTTCTATGTTTTTAAAGAACAATCAGAAGTGATTTTTAAGCTTGTTTTAACCATTGCTTATAGTTTCCCTTTTCCCTCTTTCCATAAAATCAGAAGTAATGTGCGAAACATGAAAAGTAGTCTTAACCCATTAATGCCTTGCTCCCTTTTTAGGGACGGCCCGAAAAAGGGTCTGAATTCCCCAAAATGAACATTTCAACCAAATAATAGTATTCAATTAGTACCTTGGTATTGTTTCCATTCGTTATTAACAGATTGCAGCACATAACCATTGTAAAGTGTGTTCCGTAGCAGTTTTAATATGATCTTTATCAAAAATTACATCATTCACAATCTCAAGAAAAAAAATCTAAGTTTTCAAAGTTATTCCCAGCTTCCCAGATTATGTTAACTGCTGATTTTATTTCTTCTTAAAAAAGGTCTTTTTGAATAATATATCGTAGGCGTAAAAAAATTTTAGTAAAAAAAGTATGTACCCTCTGGGGTCTATCGTAACTCTTAAGGGACGATTTTTCTTTCCTTAATAAAAAAATTATTTTTTTATTATTTTTCCTGTCCATGAAACACTGTTTGTAACCAGTATACAAAATATCTTTGGAAAAAAAAAGTCAGGCATTGATGGGTTAACCAGTGAAAGAAATTCCAGGGTGTGAATTAAGGGTTACAAACACTAGGTTTGAATTCTAGCTGTCATGTGCACATTAAATTCAAATCTTACAAATGGGAAGAATGTGTTTATTGCCTATAAGTTCTGAAGGATACTCTGAATAAAACAAAATTCTTCTTCAACTGCTTACGTGTATTCATTGATTATAGATCGCGACCAAAAATATATCACAATTTATTTATAAATTATTTTGAAGTGATTTTTAAAAATGAAAAGTGGATGCATTTTATTATTTTTATTCTTCGGTAGTTTAAGAAGATTAATGGGCCAGAATCAGTCATTTAATACACAAAGCTTACTCAAACATATATATTTTTTCAAATTTAAAATGGATAGAACACGGCACGGCATTCAGATAACTTTTACAGACAGTGCTTCACAAATTTTGTTTTTAATACTCATTGAATGTAAAAAAAGGAAAAAAAAATCAAATTAAAGTTTATAGTAGCATGATTTTATTAAAAGTCAGAAAATATGTAGCATTGACTCTGCATTATAGTTTCTTTTAAATAGGTCACTTGTATAGACGAAAAAATCAATAAGCAGAAAATTAAAAATTGTACTTGCATACAATCTCAAATATTTCTACAGCAGGATGAAATAACCTACATCAATCATACAAGAAAACTAAAACAATAATAAAAATCTAATTATTAAAGGCTGCTTACCAAACTCCTCTTTAGCACCTGAAACTTCTGGTTCACCACTGTAACAATAAATAAATTTCAGGAAAAAGCATGAAAGCATTCTAAATGTTTACAATTATTATTATTGTTTCAAGCCAGTTTATTGTGGGACCCATAACTTACAACTAAAAGGTTTTCAACAGATCCTAAATCAATTAAGCTTACACCCAGTATTATGGTTAAGTGGGAACGTTGTTCCTGGAAATATTTGGTTTGTTAATATAATGATATTGCATATGTAATGTAAATTAGTTTACAGCCACTTCTATTTAAATCAAAGCTGGATAAGAATCTAAAACAGATCTTTTTTGGACTAACAAAAAACCTGGAAATATTTGGTTTGTAAATATAATGATATTGCACATTTAATGTAAATTAGTTTACAGCCACTTCTATTTAAATTAAAGCTGGATAAGAATCTAAACAGATCTTTTTTGGAAAAACAAAATTCCACTAGCCATTACATTTATAAAACAAAAAGGTGTGTTGCACCCAAATATTTTCCCCCTACTATAGCCATGTCTTTATAAATGCTCAAATCAGATCAAGTGAGCTTTCAGAAATAATCATTAATTAACAATCTTCACAAAATTAAGCTTTTGCATTTAAGACTTCTAATTCTATCGCAGATGGTTCTTATAGTACCTGGCGACTGAGCCCAGCTCGGTTAAAAAAAAAGAGGTTTGTAGAATCGTGATTTTTTTCTAAAGTTCAAAGTACTTATTTAGATAAACTTGAAAAGCATTTTAATGCCCTTGGTTGCAATTATGCATTTAAAACAGCCGTAATTTATTTTAAAAAACACAAATTTATTTGGACAAGACATCATCATGACAACCTTATTTAAACGATGTTCACCATAAAATCACACCACAATAACTTGAATGTAATCGATCTTTAACATTTCAAAAACAATATTAATTCTAACGTTGCCAAAACTCGTTTGCCAAATACCATAAAAATTTAAATTTACACTGATGTGATTAAATATGAAATCCATTGTTATAATAAAACGTGGTTGCTATGAAACAGTAACAATAATAGTAATCATAAAGAAAATGGCGAAAGAAAGCTTTTCAAACTGGTAATGAAGGCACAAAAAACGGGGTTTTTTGTGAAAACTCGCGTTTTTACAGAAAAAACACCGATGTAGATGAACTCAAAAACCAAACTTTATCTAAATACAAAATTTTATCAAAATCATTAGAGCTGTTTTCGAGATCTGAAATATATATATACAAGAATTGCTCGTTTAAAGATATAAGATTTCAAGCTCAGTTTTGGACTTAAATTCAGTGAACTTCTGTAATAATGTCAATCAAATGACTGAAACATTTATGACTCTATAGGTAAATGATGTAACAGTAAAGGACAAAATCAGTGGCCACCAGGGTGACAAAATGAAAGAAATGGCGATTAAAAAAAACTTCCTTAATTGCCACCTTTAAACAAATAAATCAATGACCTTGAAGTGTGCAACAGGAGAAGATAACTTTTCCAACAAAATCAAGATGTAGCCTTTATTAACTGATATGTTAAAAAAATATACAGTTGAACCTCGAGAATTCGAACGAGCTACTACTGAGACAAACAATATTTGCAAGTCCTTTCCTAGTGTTTGCTGTCTTTTCGAATAAGACAAACTATGTTCAAGACAGATTGATTTTAAAGCCCCCTTTGAGTTTTTTTTTATGGGGTTCAACTATGTAACTAACGTTTTTTACTGCATACATGATTATTAGTTTTTGCAAGGTAAAAATTATATCATTTTGCACTTTGAGTAAATAAAAGTGGCTACTCTTTCAAAAATTAGGCGACAAAGGATATTGCTGCTACTGACTAAAGAATTTTCCTAGTTTTTCTCTTCATGTATTAGGAAATCCTGTCTATATGGAAGGATACAATTGATAAATAGTTTAAATACCACAGAAACATAAACATGTTATCTCTAGAGAATGTTTACAAAATTCTTACTTCAAAACAAAAACAATTTTTGAAACATAGTGAATTGACATGATAAAATAAAATGTTTCTTTTTATATATTTATCCTAGACTATTAAAGTGATCAATGTACTATGTTTGGGAGCAAATTTATCATTGTAAAATGTTTGTGAAACTATTTTTAAATTTCTAATTGTAATGAATGATTAAGTGTCCCGCATATTTTCCTTGAAGCATATACATTGCTTTTATAATAGCCAGCAGGGTTGAAATCTTTATGATTATTTTCATTTTAACCCTTCACTGCACGATTTTTTATATTTTCATGAAAAAAATTATATGTTACCTTTTTAATAGCTCTGAGTTCAGGAAAAATGAAGAAAAAAATTAATCTTAAAAATGTGCACCAAAAATGATGTTTTAATTGTTTGTTCTACATATGGCACAATGCACATAGCATATGCTTTGTATACTGATAAGCGTAATAATCTACAATGTATTTTGTGCCATAAGTGGTATAAACAAATTTGCCACTAAGTGTATTTAAACATTTTTAGAACAAAGGAAATAATGACTAATCACACTTCTAACGGAAATGCAGACACTCTTTTTTTCAAAAGCAAGAACTGTAATACCTAGACTAGTGCAACTAACTAATGCATAAAAATCACACTAAACTGTTAATGCAATGTTTTAGAAGGGGCGCAAAGCCCGGCTTAACTGCATTTAAATATCATCGGAATATATGAGGGTTTTTTTGGTGTGTGCCAGATCAGGCACACCATGCAGTGAAGGGTTAAATTTGAATACTTTTACCCAGGGCCCAATCATCCTGACATCAGACATGGGGCACATTTCTATTTCAGGCCCCCCTCCCCCTTCTCATATCAGTTACGTGTTACGAATAAAAAAATTGTTACAATACCAGAATGAAATAAAAGTTTTGTACAAAGAACAAACTTAAAAAAAGTAATAATAATGCTATCAAATTATTAAGAGAAAAACATACGTCGACATATACAGTAGGCTTTTAGTATAATAGTAAAGCATATAGTAGGCATTTTAGTAAAATATATAGTAGGCATTTTAGTAAAATATACAGTAGGAATTTAGTATTTGAGAAGCATTGGATAAAATAAGGGGATTTTAGGCCCCCCTGAAATCTAAGAGGAGGGGCCTGTGCCCCTGCGGTAATCAGGCACTGCTTTTACCAATTTGGGAGAAGGGAGTAAAGATAAAATAAGCTATTTATTAATCATTACTTCAAAAAGCAGCTTTGTGTTTAATGCAGTTGTGTTTGAGACAAGTGCGGATCCAGCTTGTGGTTAAGTAGGGGGTCATTTTCGGAAAGGGGGGGGGAGGTCAAAAGCCAATTTTAGAGCAAAAAGGGGGATGTTTGGCAATTTTTTCGTATTATTAAACCCAAAAAAGGCAGTTTTATGCTGTATTTGGTCGCTTAAGGGGGAGGTCATGCCCCCCCACCTCTGGATCCGCGTTTGGTTTGAGATCATTATTAATAACCTCAACTTTAGTTCTTTCTAATAATTAGCAAGTTATAATTTTTTGACGTTTTGTTTTATCCCTGAACAACCTCAGAGACTTTTTTTTTTGTCTTATTGCCCAAGAAATTAAAGAAAAAGGAATGGCAGGCCTACCCAGCGGGAGATATTTTAAATTTCGTGAAAAGGAAGATGTGTTTAGCTTTATTTACTTTGATTATGTAATGCGCATAATTGTATGCATTATAAACTAGACTTAAATTAATTCTAAAGCTGTGCCCAATAAACTGTGTCGCAATTATAATACCTTGTAAGTGTAGGCAAAGTAATAGAGTCAGATCTATTTGTTCTCAGAAACAGGAGTAAAACAATGCCAGCAATACAAACTCCAAGAAGCACCCCAAACACCGTATATCTTGTTTCATCATCAATCTCAGATTTGCCTTGGAAGGTGAAGAACACAAAAATATTACCAAACAATAAGCTGTAATAGATAAGAGAATACTTGAGCATACAACAACATATCAACTGCAACATCTGAAGATAACACTTATCTTTTTAAAAATATTATCTGTTTTAGTTAAATCCACTTTGACAGTGAACTGATAGTGAAACTGGATTCAAAAGCATTTGCTTACAAAAAGAGAAGTAGATTTAACAAGTTAACTTTTTGGATCCGGGCTGTTTATTTTTTTCGACCCAGGTAGTATGACAGTTGAACCACAGATTTCTTTTCCTTTGAAAAGAGAAGGTATAAAACAGGGGTTCCCAAAGTGGTCCACAGGGATCCCCAGGGGTCCCCTGTAGTTTGAAAGGGGTCCATATAATTGAAAGAAAAATTTAGGGATCCGCGAGATACAAATAGGGGTCCATGAGCAAGGATCATTAGCAAAAAATCTGAGCAACAGTCTGCATCAATTGCTACAATTAGTAACAAATGCAATAAACAAAATTCATAATAATACTTAACACTGTACATGATTTGCGTAGTTGTATGAAGAAAATGATGAGAACTTCAATAATTGACTTTATCACTTTGAAATATACCCCATGTACACTTCAAAGTACGTACACTGGATGTTAAAATGATCATGCTGAACAAGTTTATTATTATTATTATTTAAAATTTTTTTTGGCACTGATGTCTTTGTGGATTGCCAATATTTTTGATGACTTTGAACGGACACTTAGGATGGGGGTCCTCGAGAAACTGTAACACTCGACAAGGGGTCCATGGACCAAAAAAATTTGTGAACCCCTGGTATAAACTGTCGTACCAGACGTATGAAACCTTGAAAAAATCCCCGGCTCCAAAGGGTTCGAGTGAAAATTTCAACACGTCCTCTAAAGAAAAAAGACTTATGGTACAGCATGTGTACCGCCCGGTTCCTAAAGGTTAAAGTGTCACTTCTGCTTAGCAGTGAAAGTAGAAACCTGCATTGGAGTAACGCCCAGAACACGCCACTGTTTCGAGACATCGTTTCAGAGTCTGAATTGATCGTCAGGAAATTCCCTTGACCAGTCCAGAAAACTGAAATAAATACATAATAACATTAAGCATGACAGAAAAAATAAATAAGTACGTAAAATAAAACAATAAGAAAATAAATAAATAAACTAGAGTTTAAGGATTTTAAAATCAATCGCTAATTACATTTCAGTTTAAAGTAAGTAAAGACAAATCAGAAAACAAATTTGAGGCAGTATGAAAAAACTAAATTTGACAAGAAAAGGTAGATAAGTTGATAATTTAAAAATAAAAAATGATTTTTTGTTTTGTTTATCAATACACAAAATCATACAGAATATCTAACACAAATCACACAGAATATGTAACACAAATCACACATTAAATAGTAACTAAAAATTACTTTTAAAATACATTAATAGCTGATTTTAAAAATAAAATGTTTTATGAATCTTACTAGAGGCTCCAAATCCTACAATAGCTGATGCCAGGTACAACACCCAAGTCTCGTGAAAAAAAAAGTTTCCAATAAATAAACTGAAAGAAAAATGTAAGATTTTCCAGATACAATGACTTAAATGTGTTTAATAAGTATTTTAACGTGAAAATAATGCATCACAAGATTTTCAATACCTTAACTTTCAAAGAAACTAATATAATCCTGAATAAGAAACAGACAATACATTTTAAAGACAATTAGTGATGCAAAATGCTCACATATTAGTTTTTAAAGGCAAATACCAAGGTTATGAATCTAGGTAAACAACAAAAAAGTGCATTTATTTTCAAATTAGCTTTATTTAAGACAACCATCTACCAACTCTAAACCCTTTATTCAGCCAATCACTAAATAGAGCTTAGTCTTACAGGGCTAGTGGAAGGCCATGTCAGCCTAGTTTGTTAACTAGGGGCTCAATCCTTAGAAGGGCTTAACTCGGAATCAGAGTACAGTTGACGCTCGATATAACGACCGTGTCCGTCCTACAGAAAACGGTTTTTATAACGAGTGGTCGCTATAAGAGGTAGAAAATAGAGTATGTTGGGATACAGTTGGGAGTTTTCTCACCGGTCGTTATATTAGGATGGTCTTTATAACGTGTGGTCGTTATAACGAGCGTCGACTGTATAGTATAATTTTTTTAGTTTTATAGAGGTAAAGGGGAGACATGCTTTCCACATGCACTATAACTCAATCATAGTATAATGCAATTTTTTTTATTGAATAAATATTAATGACAGTAGCACATCACAGTACTCATAGATCTTATTGCAATTAAATAAAACAAAGTAGATTAGCAAGGGCAGATCCGGAAATTTTTCAAGGGGGGGAGGGGATTGAATTTTATTTCTTACTCTTAACTATGTATACTGGTTCACATAAAATATTGAACACATAAAGATTTCAGACTTTATTGTCAAAACATTTCAAAAAAAATTAAATTACAAAATATTTAATTATACATATTAAACATAGCTTATTAGCTTACCAATAAGTCAGTCCTCCTATTACCATGGATATTTTAGGTCCTAATTTACAAATAATAGATGGTGCAATCCAATTGGATATTGAAAACACAGCATACACTACGGCCAAGCTGTAAAAAATAATTCAATACATTAGTAAAACAATTCTTCAACAGTATAGTAAATTACTAATTTTAATACAAAAAATAATAAATAGCTTAAGTTTTAAAACATAATAGTGATGGCATTAGAGTTAGAATTAGTCAAAATTATACTTTGATCCCTTCAAATAAAGCTCATTGATTTTTGCCATTTTGGTAAATATTCGCAAAAATTTATTTTTGCCAAGATGGTGTCTACCATTTTTTATTCCATCTTTGATGAAAATATGTCAACCATATAGTTGGGGCTAATCTAATTTGGCAGCATCTTAATTCTTTGATTTGAATCTGCATAACCTTTACAATGCTACCAGGCTAACTTTGCTCCAACTATTAGCTGGGGCATTTCACGGTATTTGTGACATAGGGGTGTCCGTAACGAAACATTTTAAAAGTTTAAAATTTTTATATATATTGAAAAAGTATACATTCTAAAGTATATGAATATCATATTGTTTTCATAGTTCGCTTTATATTATGTTTGTAATATCACTCAGAACATTGAAAATACAATTTTCACTGTTACGGACTCTACATTGAATTTTTATTTAAATCTGGCTTAAACCGATTTTTAAGCCAAAACTGGTATTTGAGACAGATAAAGTAAAGGCTCACCTCTAATATTGCCAACAATTTTAATCAAAAAGTGCGTTCTATAAAAAGTTATGGATTGTGAAAATGATGACTGTAGAGTCCGTAACAATAATTGGAATAAAAGTTTAGTTTTTTAAGAAAAATTCAATGTAGAGTCCGTAACGGTTAAAACTGCATTTTCAATGTTCTAAATGCGATTACAAACATAATATAAAGTGAACTATGAAAACCATATGATATCTATATACTTTAGAATGTACTTTTTCAATATATATAAAAGTTTTAAACTTTTAAAAAGTTTTGTTATGGACATCCCTATGTCACAAATACCGTGAAATGCCCCAGCTACTATTAATGCGGCAAAAAATAAGTCAGTTTTATGAATGAAAAAGAAACTCTCTGTGAACACAAAACAGATGCATATAATCTTTTTTTGTCAACTTGTATATTTTAGCTTTTTTTTTAAATGTAAAACAAATCTATTTCAATTTTAAACGACATTAAAAATGTAATGTAACCCTACCTTATATAGCCGTCTCCATGATAATTTTCATAAGACTTCTTCATGCTTGTTATAACAGTTTTCTATAAAAGATAAAAGCAAGTGCTCTTTAAAAAGCTCAAACATACTACAAATTCATGGTTGTTTTCAAGGGAAGGGCAATTGTTTTTTATTACTTACCCTCCACTATGTATCCTGGTTCACAAATTTTGATCTTAAATGTTTCGGACTTCAATTCTGAAAAATTTCTGGGGAAAGCCCATACCTCCGTTCGCCTAACATCATCAAAATTATGTTACATGAACTTCCATATAAAAAAATACAAGTAGGGAGTCTCTTAAGAGAGAGGCTTCTTTCGTACACCTACTCCTTTCAGAAGCAACTGAAAATTAATGTTTATAACTGGTGTAAACCAGTTATGAATAATAGTTTTTCATGAAACCACAACAGAAAACTTGGTTTTTGTACTAAGACTTGTTTCAGCAGCTACATAGTAAATAATGTTATAAATTTTTAAATGAAATGCTCTAAAATTTTTCAAGTATATCTGAGAAAGTGCAACAAAAGAATGAAATTTATAATGAATCTCTTATTTCATAATGATTCAAATCCCCAGAATTTTTCAGAGATTTAGAAATAACCTTTTAAAAAAAATTATGAAATATTTTTTGTTAACACATGAATTTTGTTAATGCAGGGAAGATAATTAATTTTAAGTTAATAAAGGTTTTATTTAGCTCACGTCTTTGATAACAACCAAAAACTCATTCCCTTTCATTTCAGTGAGATTGAATTCCTCAACAAATATACATATTAGCCCTTTTTGATACTTTTCAGGTCGCTGCAGGTTGCTCGTTTCATGACCCGTAAAGAAAACGGGGATTGGATTCACACAAATCCTATGAGAAATTGATTGAGGGTTTATTTTCAACAGTTACATATCACAGATATTTTAAAATATTGTCACAGAATTAGTATTATGACCACGAAAATCAAATATTTGACATTAGATGATATTCAGCGGACATTAGCACTGGACAATGCCACTGTAACATGTGAAATTGTTATGTTTTCTATCTTCAAAGTTCTCTTTCAGTAGCTCAGCATCGAAAAATCAAGCATCAGTATATTATCCTATTTTTAATCTTTTATAAAAGTAACATGTTCAATATAATAATTTTTTTTTTCAACTAGTAACATGTGTAAGAGTTTTTTTCAGTTGTCACACACGTTACAAGTTTTACAAAACTGATCATTAATTATAAAATACTGAGAATAAATATATTGTGTACGTAAAATAAGATACTAAAAACCGATGCTTGTTTTTTGATGCTATGTTATTGAAAAAGAACTGTGAAAATATCACACGTTACCGTGGAAAGGCCGTGTTGATGCTAACAATGTTAAAACAGAAGTTTTTCTCTGGAAACTTATGCAGCGGCGATGTGCGATTATTCATTTGGAAAGATTAAACTTATCACATCAAATTTATTTCGGCATATTAATACAAAGTTAACTCAATCACTTCAAGGAGCTAAAAGGTGTATTTCAAATTCCGAACAAAAGAATAAATATAAGAGCATTCATTTTTGAATACTATTTTACACAATCGATTCACTTACTTGTATCATTCCACATGTTTGAAAAGCAGTAAAAACCAACATAAAAGCGAATCCTAATAAAAGTACGTTTAAAAACATTTTGTCAAACGTTTTTGCCATGATTTTTTATTTGTGTCCAAGGGAGAAAATACGCACAAAAAGATCTGTCTTCAACGCGTGGCAAGAGCAGTGAAAATTGAGCGGAAACAATGCGTTCCGCAAAAACCAGTTCAAATTAGAAAAGAAAGCTCTTTGTGGGTTGTCAGACGCATATTGAAGTTATCAAAAACTGATACGAAAGTAAAAACATAAAAATGTTTTTAGGTCACTATGAATATCACGTTTTCTGCCTGTCATTTTTTTGTTGCCAATTCGCTGTTTAGATCATAAGTAAACAAAACGCTAGCAGACGACATATTCTAGAAGGCTTAGCGGTAGAAATAAACGGTTTTAAATCGAAAGCGGGCTTTTAAATGGTTCAAGTATTTAAAAAGTTAGTCTTTTGTGCATTAATATTTCATGTTTATACAGATTCCATTAGAATTACTCCCAGATTTGACTTTTCTTGAGAAAGTTAAGTTAAGTTTAGTTGTTAGAGTGATGTGACAAGCATGATTTGAGAATGTGGAGGAGAATGTTTTTGCCGAAAGCCGAAACAAATCGACCAGCTGACAATACAATTTTCTTCCTAATTTGCAATGTTTACGAATAAAATACATCTTAATTATTGCAAATGAAATACTGTAGTTAAAGCAGTCAACTCTTCACATTTGGCTTCGAGCAGTTTTAATGCAGCGTCGCATTTAAAGAAAAACAATTTACGCCTCCCGTAATGTTGTCATTTTATACGTATTATATTTTCAGTTTCCTTACTTTTAAAACCTCATGCAAGTGATGTAAAACAGATCTCGTATTTCGCGGGCATTTTCCCGACTGTAGTTCAATTGTAATTTCTTGGAAGTTTTACCAAGCGTTCAGTTTTTTCAATGCTTCTTTTGCATGGTTTCCTCGAAAATTGAAATCTTGAATTTAATTTTTTTAAACAGCTATGCTTCTACCTTCTAATAATTTAACCAGATTTCCTGGTATTTACTAAGGATTTAAAATTCCCATAATGAACATTTATCATTGCAAATTTTCGAGAGGGGATTATATATCCCTCCGGAATTTTTTGTATTTTGCCCACAGGAAAGATTTTAAACTAATCATGTCCATCTCCAAAGTTTAACCTTATTCCCCTCTGAAGTTTTTTTCTGATTATGCCCCTGCAATTTGTACTTTCTGTTAAAAACAAATTGAAATCTTGTATTAGATTTTTTTAAACATATACTACCAAGTTATCTGACAATCTACTTCATTTAGGAATTCATGTCTTTTGGACTCTGAATTTAAAGGCGTTTTAGTTAGTTTTTCTGTACTGAATTGCAAGTTGACTGAAGTTTTTTTTTAGCTTGGTAAATAATAAGAGTAATTTAGGACAAAATTTATCTATGTGTGCATGTATTTATTTTGAGCATCATTTCAGGATTAAAAATGACTCAATCCATACCTCGAGATTTTGATTTCCAGTATACATGTTGCAAAAGAACAGAAAATGTTAATATACAAGTACCCATTCCACTCCTTGTCAGTGTACAAGAATTTGGTTCTCGCCTTATTTCTCAGAACAAAGTTCCATTCTACATACAAGAAGGTATGTACCGTTTTACATTAATATGTGTTATATGTGTAGTATATGTAAGTTATGGGTGTAGACAGATGGAAGCAGGTATGGGCAAGGAATTATATTGCTTTTAGTTTCTCATCTTGAACATGTTGCTTTTCTAAACTAAAATTTATTCCTGATACAAACTTTTTTTCATCCCTAATTTAGGCGTTTCTTTCTCAATTGTGTAGATTATTATGGTGGTTTAAGATTAATAACAGATGATATGAAGTAGAGAAGATAAAATATTCATAACTTAAACAGCACTCTTAAGCAAGACATTCGTAATTGAATGGCTCATGAGTAATTTTCCCCTTCTATAGTAGACCTCTAGTTTCTTCCTGTGAAAGTGCTAACACATGAATCAATAACTCCCGAGACTAACAATGAAAACAACATTTTTTTGCAAAAATTTTTTTTTATTCATCAACATAATCACCTTTTAGGGGCCAACACTTTTCCAATTTTTCAATGCCATGTTTATAAAAAAAATTATCTTTCGCTTCAAAATAAGCTTCAGTTTCAGCGATGACCTCCTCATTTGAGCCAAATCTTTTTCCCTGGAGCATTTTTGTAAGATCAACAAAGAGCCAGTAGTCACTGGGAGCTAAATCTGACGAGTATGGGGGGTGGGGAAGCAGATCAAAGCCCAATTAGTTCAATTTTGCCATTGTTTTGATCGACTTGTGGCATGGTGATTGTCTTGGTGAAAAAGGATTTTTTTTTCTCTGCATGTGCGGTCGTTTTTTTGCGATTTCCTCTTTAAAACGCATCAGCTAGTCAATATAATAATCACTGTTAATCGATTTACCTTTTCGAGGTAGTCAATGAAAATCACGCCATGCGTATCCCAAAAAACTGACGACATGACTTTGCCAGCTGATTGCTGCGTTTTCGGACGTCTTTCGCCAGCTGTACGCCACTCAGATGACTGCCGCTTCGACTCTGGAGTGTAGTGATGTATCCATCTTTCGTCCATGGTCACGTAACGACGCAAGAAATATTTTTTGTTGCAAGTAAATAGCGATAAACAGCTTTCTGAATCATCAACTTGTTGCTGTTTTTGTTCCATCGAAAGCAATCGCGGCACCCACTTGGAAAAAACCTTTTTCATGCTCAATTTTTTATTGAGGATAGTAAATACACTTCCATATGATATCTGTGTCATCTCAGGGAGCTTCACTTTACGATCTTTCATTATAATTTTTGTCACTTCACTCACATTTTTCTGTGTAACGGCTTCCACAGGTCTACCCGAGCGTTCCGCGTCATTTGTGTCGGTACGACCACGTTTAAACTCGGCAAACCACCCACAAATCGTTGCTTTTGATGGACAAGAGTCCGGGTAACATTTTTCAATCCATTGTTTTCCTTGCACGGTGTTTTTACCCATTAAAAAACAATGTTTTATCAGAACACGAAACTCGTTTTTTTCCATTTTTTAAACAAGCTACAAAACGACTTTACTCTAACCTCGATAACTCAGCTGTTTCTGGTCCGCTTGACTTAAAATTTTGGCACGTTTCAAGCAAAGGTTAGTACTCTAGAAAGATCTGGTTACTGGTTTACTAAGAGCTAAATTTCTGGGTTAGTCTCGGGACTTATTGATCCATGTGTTAGTTTATAAAGTTCTTCATATTTAAATATGATACCATATTAAGAATGGCTTCTTAATGTGAGGCCAAGAACTCAGGGGTGAAGGGGCAAAATCATCCTCTGATTTTGCTCTGCTTGCCCCCTCACACTTGAATCCTGGCTTTTATCCATGATGTAAGCAGTCAGAATCAGGTTCTGATAAGGCAGAGATACCTGAGAGTGATTGCTCAGTTACTCTCTGAAGTTAGGGGGCTTGCTGTTTGTATTTTTTCTGAAAATTCCATGGATGTTGTAGCAAAACTCTATATTGCTACTAATAACTTTCCCAAAATTGGCCCAGCACTGCGGCCCCAACTTGCAAACATCATTGGAGGGTTCGGGGCTCCACCAAAGGAAAATTTCAGATTTTCGCACCTTAGCAATGTGATTTTGCATATTTTACGGTGCATACCATTTATGCAAATTAGTAATATTGTGATGGCATTTTTTAGATAAAAGAATCTTAAAATTGGTATACAAATTTACTAAATCTATAAGACCATTCTGCTTTTTTTGAGGGACATTTTTGCAGCTATTTTACAGTGAGCTATGCAGTGGACATCTAGTGCTCTTGACTGTAAATCTAATGCCAACTTTTGAAGTAAACCAAACTTCCCTCTCATATTTGATGTACTGTCAAAGCAGTTCTCTTAAATCCTAAAAAGTCAAGTCTAGGCATACAAGATTATCTTTTTGTGCATTAAATAGGATTGTATTGTAACGAGTCCGTAGCACCTTCAACTTTCTTAAATAAGCATTCCAATCTTGAGGAAGTAACTATAAATTTATTTACAACTATGTACACTTATTTACAATAGGGGCAGGAAACAATTGCTAAACATCCAGCAATTACGTAGCAAACAGTACACTGTACTCTCAACAGTAACTCAGCACCACGTATCTAACGTGAACAGTAATTAAGAAATTACAAAAGCAAAACAAACATTCGCCCAAGCGAATAAAACGAGTCACCAGAAATCAAATCTGAAAACAACTAACTACTGTGTTCAAGGCAGTTGGACAGCTATTTATACTCGGAAGGAAATTTCTACAACGTTCTAGCAAAATCCGGAGTGTTCTGTTCATTCACAAACTTGAATAATCCATTCAAGAAAATTCTAGTGATAAAAAGAAAAACCCACGGTATTACAACTCAGTGTGAAAATGTCTTCAAGCTTATTAAATGTAGGGGAAGTGCAAAAACTACAAAACGTTACAGGGTCGGTATACAAGTGATAAAAGTGATATATTCAGATACTTTTGCAACATGTCGCCAGATAAAACCAAAACTAGTGAAAATGATACAAGGCAGGAAAAACAACAACTATTTTCAAGATTTGTAACAGTATTTAATGTTAAAATTGTGTAGATTAAAAATGATTTGCATTAAACTTGTAACTTATTTCTTCGTCTAGATTTATTTAAAGCTTTGGATGATTTTACACTAAAAGAGACTTCCAATTATTATGATGCTCTCGGTTCCGAAGCTATTGAAAAAGCTGAAAAGTTTGATGAAGGTGATATTGATTTACTTATTCAAAAATGGACTAAGGCTTTTAAAGAGGTAATCATTTGTTGTAAAATACTCTATATTCTGACTAAAAAAATTGAATCTTCATAGAAATTAATGCAGAGTTTTGTTCTAAAATATGCTTGGAATATAAGAGGCTTGTGCAGGGTTCGGTAAAGCGGGCTCATCCCGAAAAAACCCACCCAGGTTTTTTCGGGCGGGCCCACTTGAAAAAACCCACTATATTGGTAAAATGGGTTTTTTCAAAATTTATTGCATATTAAAAACATTTATTTCAGAAACAAACTAAATATTATGAATATTTTGATCCATACTAAGCCTAGAAATTGGAATTGATCAATTTAGTTATAATATTTAGTTTGTTATAATATTTAGTCTTGGTCAGTACTTCAAGGATAATCCCAGGCCTTTCAAGTGGTCATAAACTGTTGAATTTGATAAATTTAATCTCAATTCGATCTCACGTGTTGTTATTCGCTGGTTCGCATCAACTAATGCCTTTGTCACTTCTTCGTCAGCTTTAACTGGCCTTCCCGAACGTAGTACATCTTCGACATCAAAACTGCTGGATCGAAATTTAGAGAACCAGTTCCGGCACTGCCATACTGTCAACACACCTTCTCCATACACATCGATCAATTTCTTTCTGGCTTGAACAGCATTTTTATCCTTTCTGTAGTAAAACAGTAAGATATGTTGAAAATTCTGCTTATTGCTCTCTATATTTAAAAGGGCACCAACCGGTGCTCGAAATTAGCGGTCGTTAGTCGTATTTTGCAGCTTTACGTTTCGTTTTGACGACCGCGATTTTGAAACTAGTCGTCACTTTTACGCCTAACTTTTGCTTCCCTGTCCTTTTCCAGTAGCTGCTGAAGGTTTTCAGAACATCAACCTGACAATAGCAGAAAAGCTTCCTGCTATTATGGCAGAATCGGCTCTGGACAGGATGACCAGTATCAGTTTCATGCCTATTATATAACTTTTATAAATCTTAACAAGATTTATGCACCTAATCGATGTAATTTGGGAATTGCAACCAAGGGAATTATTTTGGCAACTAAGAAAAAAATATCAGGTGCCATTGGCACCTAACTGACTAATACTAATTTCGACCTCTGGCACCAACCAAAAACTACTGCGTAGAATTAGTTAGAATTTTTTCACACACAAGCCTTGTTATATGAGCTCCCAAAGCATATAAAAATTATCCAGCTTAAATGGGAAGTTGGGTGCAAAAAATACAATTAAATCCTCTGCCGGGGAAAAACGAAATTACTTTCCAAACAACCCAATACAATGCATTTTTTTTTTATGGATCCTTGAAAAATAATTAACTCAAAATTTAAATTCTTTTCATTTGAATAGCTATCTGAAGCTGTGCTTGTTTATTACGAAATGAATGATAACATTCAATAAGTTTATTAACCCTCGTGGGTCCCTCCCATTTCAGTTACACTCAAGACCCTTGGGGTCATAAAGGACCCCAATGCTTCCTTTAATTAATTCATTATAATTATTGAATGTTACATGCATTATTTAAGTTCACAAAAAAACAAAAAATAAAAAGATACAATTAAAGTAAAATTTAGTTTATGAATTAAAATTATAATTTTAGAGCAAAACTTACAATAACTGTAGATTTATTTACATCTGTTACAGACCTGAAAAAACATGATTTTTGCAAGTGAATTTCAAACACTTATGACATTTTTCAATGCATTTTCTGTCCAGATCTCTTGGACAAAAGTTGCAACGTCCTCTTTTTTTGGGCATTCTGGGGGAGTGACCCCAAGGGTCTTATGTGCAAAAAATGCAATTCGGGAAAAAAAAAAACACAATAATAGCATTATTTTGAATAGAAAACTAGAAGAATAAAAGCCACAAAATGCCATTAAAAACAAATGGTTGATTAACAAAATATATTAAACAGAAATTGCATTGGGGTCACATATGACCCCAAGGAACCCACGAGGGTTAAACTTTATAAATTAGCTAAATTTTGGTTAAACTGTGACTGTTTCAGGAACATATGAAATATGCCAGTTTGGAAGAAATTAACGAAAGTGCTTCATTCCCAGAAATGTATCACAAATTAATTCATTCTCCTGCACTCGAGACTATGCTTAATTTGGAGCACTCTTACGCTGTCGCCGTCGGGGAGCTCGTTCAGGCCAGGGATAAAGCCATCCGGGAACTTCAGAAGAGGTGAAATTTTGGTTTTAGATAAACACTAGTAATTCATGTGAAAATATATTAAACTACATCGCATGTCATTTTTTTGGTATTGAAAATTTCTTTATACTTTTCTTTTTACTTCCTTTTACGTAGTAAAGGAAGTATTGTGATCGCGAAAAAAAATCACTCAAATTTGAGTCTAATTTTTGATCACCCCCGAATGAATGTTCAGTAGTTTTTTCGACCTGTCAGCACGTACATATGTACCTACCAACATATAAGCAGCCGAAAAATCCTTTTCAACCACCCCCGAGTTAATTACGACAAGTTTTCTTGTGATGTCTGTATGTACGTATGTGCAGATGTATGTGCGTATGTGTGTCGCATAACTCAAAAACTATATGCCGTAGAAGCTTCTAGCTTGGTATGTAGGCTCTGAGGATGGTCTAGTTGTGCACCTCCCCTTGTGGTTGCATTCGAATGTTCCCAAGGGGGTGTTTTACCCCTTTTTGGGGTAAATCAGTGTTAATTTCAATGCAGACTCAAGTGATATGAATTAGCGCGACCACTTGGCGATATGTCGCCAAGCTTTTGGTCGCCAAGTGTTTTACGCCAACTTGGTGACATATCACCAAGTTGGAGACAAATTTGGCGAAAAAAATTTTTTGAATTTGGGTTCAACTTGACCCTATTGGCGATATTTTGCGAAAAATTCACTGAATGAGATTAAAATCAGCAATATTTAGAAAATTAACCATTGTAAAATATTTTTTGCATTGCTCATGGCAGATTAGGGGAGTAAATATTTGAATTGTTACCTTGCTCCCTCCAAGCACTTTTTTTAACACTTAAGGCAACTACTAAGAAATTTACACGTAAAAGGAAGTAGTGTGGGTCCATACCAGATTTTTTACTTTTGTTTTGTAAATGTGTAAAATTATGGTATCTTTTCTTACAGACAATCTGATGAAATGGAAAAAGCAGTTCCTAAAGTAGGAATATCTCTCACTGACCAAGATATTAATGATATGGCTACTAGGCATTTTGCTGAAACTCAGGTTGGTTTCCAAAGCTGTATGATACTATTAATTAAAACAGGGCCGTAACCTGATTTTTGCTTCAGAGAGAGTTTTATCAAATACATTTTTTTTTCGTGAAATCTATATCATCAATAAAATTTGATTTCATATTCTATATTTTATTTCTTTTTTGTTACAATGAATGATTAAAAGGCATTAGCATGAAAAATAAATGATGTATCTTTTCGATTGAAGGGAAAAAATCTGATGTGTACACTGCATAATTTTGCATCTGCTAAATATTCAATGTCTTTAAATCACTCAAAAAGATAGATGCTTTTACTCATATACTTTTTGATTGAGGGGAAAAAATCTGATGTGTACACTGCATAATTTTGCATCTGCTAAATATTCAATGTCTTTAAATCACTCAAAAAAGATAGGATGCTTTTAACTCATAACGCGCATTTGAAAGTAATAACTTCT
>JAXGGA010017651.1:0-23792 GCA_038373865.1 Uloborus plumipes | reverse complement strand
TGCTTAAAATAGTGTTTTTGTCCTATAACACAGTAATACCCTTTTATATCACTTACCGACATACGACGAAAAAGAGTGATATATCCGAAAACTTATTATAACCGAGGTCATAGAAAGTAACGATTCAACTATCGGAAAAATAAATGACGTGTGCTTCAGAGAAATGTGGGTTTATTACCACATTGGGCCGAGTTTCTCAATAATAACAGAAGAAAATGTCTACGAATTTTTCTTTTTAACGTAAAAAAATAAAATAATAATAAATATTTAAAAAATATTCATAAAAATAAATAATAAGTAAACAAAATAAAGAGAAAAATGTTTTTTCTGAGAAATCTATATACGTATTTTACCTGTGATGTCAAACGTAAAGTAACATTTTTACATATAATTTTTTGGGATATAAATAAAAAACGTGATATATCCAACTGAGTGATGTAACGGGGTACGATGTAACGAGGGACTACGATCACTGTATACAGTAGAGGCTGATTAGTTGAATCAGTGGTAAAGTAAATCAACTACTTTAATGAATCAAATGGTCAAAAACAAAGCAAATTCAGTTTTACTGCATTAGCCGCTTCATTGAATCATCCGCTTTATAGAATCAAACTGTTTGGAACAAAAGTGATTGATATAAGCGTGGATACTGCAGGAGTAGCAGTTTAGAATGGCTTTTGATTTGTTATTATTATTTTTTTTTGTCGCTGTTGCAATGCAACCTGTATTTGAACAGTGAGTTTTGAAATTAAAACTTCTTTTTTTAAAAAGAGAAACCAGTAAGTAGTACGTATATTCGAAAGTTATTGTTATTGTAACATTTGCTATTGTTTGTAAATGGATATGGTTTTGCTTTAGGATAATTTACATTTTGTTCGCTTCCTTTGCCCCCTCCCTTGGAAAAGTTCGAAATGACGAGCCTGATCATATACACTATAAAAAATAAGTTGTTGTTTTTACAATATAATATTGAAAACAGGTTTCAATTTAAAATTGTAAAAGCGCAGTAATAAAATTAAACTAGTTAATTTACAGTTTATTACTGTAAAATTAAACAATTTTACAGTTTATTACTGTAAAATTAAACAATTTTACAGTTTATTACTGTAAAATTAAACAATTTTACAGTTTACTACTGTAAAATTAGCTGTATTATACTGTAAAAACAGCAGTGTAATACTGGCAGCAGAGATTCCATTTTAAAACTGTAAAATGTACAGTAAAAAACTGTAAAATTAAACAATTTTACAGTTTATTACTGTAAAATTAGCTGTATTATACTGTAAAAATAGCAGTGTAATACTGGCAGCAGAAATTCCATTTTAAAACTGTAAAATGTACAGTAAAAAACTGTAAACTAGAAATTTTACAGTTTATTACTGTAAACAAGCGATTTTACAGTTTAATCCTGAAAAATTAGTAGTTTTACAGTTTATTACTGTAAAATTAGCTGCATTATACTGTAAAAACAACGTTAATTTTTTAGTGTAGATTTCACAAAAAATGTGTTTTGTAAAACCTTCCCCAAAACATAAGTCTGATTACGGCTCTGCACTAAATATTGAAGTTTGTCCACTGGAAATCAAAATACCAAAAGAGATAAACTTGTTTTGGAATTTAATTTCTAGTGAACGCACTAACCAAATGAAACAAACTGCAAAAAATAAACTGTTGTTTTTACAGTATAATACTGGGTATCGAAACTCCAATTTAAAGCTGTAAAATGCACAGTAATAAACTGTAAAACTAGCAATTTCAGTTTCTTACTGTAAAGTTAGAAATTTTACAGTTTATTGCTGTAAAGTTTAGCAGTATTATGCTGTAAAAACAACAGTGTAATACTGGCAGCAGAGGTTTCAGTTTTAAACTGTAAAATGCACGGTAATAAATTGTAAAATTCACGGTAATAAACTGTAAAATTAGCAATTTTGCAGTTTAGTACTGTAAAATTAGCAATTTTTCAGTTTAGTACTGTAAAAGTATAAATTTTATAGTTTATTACTGTAAAATTTGCTGTATTATACTGTAAACACAACATTCATTTTTTATAGTGCTTTTCAAAATGGACCTCTTCGCCGGAACTCTTTGATTGTAGAAGGGGTACTATGCAGCTGTTTGCTTTCTTGTCAGCAATAGCTCTGCATGAATCCATCCTTTTGACTCGAGAGGGACGTAAATGCACAGGACGCTATTAGTTACTAGGACAAAGGTTCGCAGTCACATCCTGTTGACCCTCCACTCTCCTACAACAAGCAGACCCTTGAGCAGACTCCTTCAAACCCTTTTTTCTGATCATACGCCTCCATGCTATCTTCTTCCATTGTTCGATTCCTATCCACGGGAGCTTCTTGAAAGGGTTTTTAGAATAAACACTTCACTTTTCGCAAAGGAGTTCTGTTTGCGGACCCTCAACGAGGCTCACCGGAAAAAACAGCGGCCAGCTTTTTGAATTCTATATTTTATATTGATTCCGATGAAAGTGGTTGGTTTGGGAGGATTCATTATACATTGCCGTGACGGAAATGAAACGTTTTCGATAACGAATTGCATTTGTGACAGAGGCATCTTCCTGTGTGTCTCACTCGAACAATATACGTATTTACATGTAATATACCGACAGCTCGGTCATATCACTTAGTTTCGTGCTTATTCTGGCCTCATCAGTCTGGAATAGACAGTAACCGAGTTAAGGGCAGATGTCATAATATAGAGAGATCATATATTAACAGTGCCAACAAAATAGTAGCTGAAGATCTTGTTGTGTTTCTAATAGGGTATCCGATTCCAAGTTAGATGATTTTTATCTACTCGATTTAACCCATTAATGCCCAAGTTTTTTTTAACAATTTTTTTCAATTTTTATCTGTTTAAAACTCTTACTTGGAATGGCTTAAAATAGCTCACTGTTGCCATATTTATTAAGTTATTTAATGTCCTGTTTATGGGATATTTTGCAGATATGTGAGCAAAATACGACCTTACTTGACTTCACTTTTTCAAAGTAACATTACAGAAGGCATTTCTGATCAATTTTAAGCAAATTATTTTAAAATAAATTAATTTTATGAAAAATATGCTAGCAAAAAAAATCACTTTCTGTGGCTACCCATGCTGGATCGTTGCTTGACTGGTTTGTCTGAAAATAGCTGTCAATAAATAAACTCTGATGTCCACATAGTAGCTCTGACTGGCTTTCTCAAGAAAAAGTCATGTCGGGATTCGAACCCGGGGCCACCGCATCACAGCTGAAGATCTTAAACTGATGCAATTTAAATTCCATAAAAGGTTTAATTTTTGATGTGGAAATGTGTGCAGATTCAGTGTAACTTGTGCTACATTCATAAAAGTACTGTAAAAGCTTCTCTCCATTCAAATAGTTAAGAAATGTTTCTTTCGTGAGTATTCACCCTTGAATGAATAATACTTCTGTTTTTATTTTTTTCAAAAGTAGAAAAGCAATTTTTTAGAAAATCATCACAGATCAATAACACATTTAAATTTGATATCACGTTGTCTTTCACGCAGATTTAACTGACCAAGTTGTGACAAAAAATACTTTCTTGGTTTTCGCATGTTGCATTTTAACCCGCGTTAGGCCGGGCATATCCACTAATATATAAATAAATAACACAGCATGCCTTAACTCAAAAATGAATCCAGTACTGAAGAATCTCACTTTGGTCTCTGTTACATTCTGACACACGCAAACATCAATCAGTTTCGGTTTGATTGATTGTAGAAATTAGTGCTCAATAAAACCCGTAGCTGCTGGAAAGCTGATCCATTCGGATGTGTCGTCCTTGCTTCTAAGAACTTGTTATGCCAGTCGAAAAAGCGATCCGGATTACGCAGCAACGGGACACTGATTGTCCCGGACCAGCAGAGTGTCAATCTTAATTTGTGGACTGAATCGCCAGACAAATCCGGGCCAGCAGAGCGATTAAATAAAGGTATTGACTCCGGCACGGCCCCGCACATTCAAATGAAGTCCGGGACAAAGACAGAGAGCCTGGGCTCTTGTAATCCCATCAGGCGAAAATCAGAAAGGGGAATATAAGAGGGAACTGCGGGAGGGGGAGGTTTCACGATTAAGTTCGAAGGGATCAGCTTTTGAAGAGATTTAAATTTAGGATGCGTTCGCTGCAACTTGCACAGTCGCGTTTCGTTTCACCAAGATTGAATTGGTCATTTCCATTTTAGAGTTGATGAGATAAATCAAATTTTGCCTTAAAGACTAAATCTAGTAGCAAGGAATGATTTGTGCTTGGGAATTGGTAAATAAAATCAAAAGGTACTTTTGGTTTCGTGGACGAGACAAATGTTTAAATGGTTTTAATCGTAGAATCTTACTAATTTAAGAAGTCGAAATGCGCCTATTGATGTATTATGAGAAAAAGCCAAGAAAAGAACAACGCACCAATATATCGTTTAATTTTGACAGGCATAGGTTGTTTTTGAGCTTCCCTAAAAATCTGCACATTGGTGCAGGAAGAAATGTTTAGAAAGGACAATGAATTAAAGCACAGAAGTCGTATCTGCTCCTTTTCACAAAATTCAGTTATTGTGACAGGCGATTCTTTCTGAAGTATTTTAGCTAAACGCAACGTTCTATGCTCATTTAAGAGCTATATTTGTAAAAAAAGTTCTGAAAACGTGGCATTTGAATCAAATAAACGCGGGCATAAATCTTTAAAAAGCAATTTCTCAGTCTGAACTCGACTACAGATAACACTTTTGTGCTTAGCACAGCAGTGTGCTCTAATCTTTCTGACTGGTTCGTATCTAAATATTAAAGAAAGGTGTCTCGGAGCTCAGGAAAAATAAGCTGCCGCTTTTTAAAAACCGAGTTATTCTGTAATGTTTCAATATGACTCATTTCTAAACATTGAGTAAAGGTGTTCTGTAGCTTAGGGTAAAAGAAACTTGCCGCTTGTAACTAACTGACATATACTAAAATATTTTAATTTTTCTCATGTTTAAATATTGAAAAAATGTGTGTTGTAGCTTAGGAGAACATAAGCTGTCACTTGTGAGTACCTGACGTATATTGCAATGTTTAAATTTTTCTCATCACTAGCTAGTAACGAAAGGTGTCTCGCGACTTAAGATAACATAAGCTGCCCCACAACCAGTGGTGGATACAAGGGAGGGGCGAAGTGTGTGGGGTGCGGGCGGTGGGGGAAACGCCTCTCCCTTGGAGGACTCCTCCCCGGTAATTTTCCGATATTGAAGTGGGAAAAATGCAATTTTATACGAGTTTTAATGAAGCTGGGGGAAGAAGGTTTCGGAATTGGAGTCCAAAAGCCTTGTAATCAATATTTGCAAACCAGTGTGCATAGTAAAAAGTAAGTGAAAAATATTAATCGCGCCTCCCTTGAAAGACTTCTGGATCCTTCTTTGCCCATAACCCTGTTGATGCAGTTTCAATTTCGTTTATTTTTAAATATTGAAAAAAAGTCTTGGGTACCTTAGGAAAACAAGAATTGCATTTCTTTCTTTTTTTCAACTTGACTTTTAAACCTTCTTTCCATGACGATACATCATTATGTTTAAAGCATCTTGAACTGGGTCTAAGTACAGGTTAACTTAATACTCACACAAAACTGCCCTTAAATGCAAGCAAAGTACCAAACTCCTTCCCTCTTCCGCAGACATCTGCACAACAATCGGACGACCCGATTGTTCCCCAAGCAGCTCGGCTCAAGCTAGATTGACTTTAAATAAGAGCTCCGATTGTTTCGCGCGTGTTTTAAATCCGGTAAAATCCCCATCCCTTAAAATTAAAACACTGCCTCGGAAGACGCATTTGTGATGGTAATCCTTGAGAGGCGGTGAATGACGACGGGCATTGTCGGGAAGCTTGCTTTACAGGGGCTTGTGGATTTTCGCCGGAGACTACAGGATTCGCAATTACTACAGGACGGTTCCGTTTCTAAGGAATTCAGTGAAGTAGTGATTTTTCGCATGAGGTTTAAAGTAACACTGAGTCTTTGCTGTTTTACGTAGTGTAAAACGACAGGAATTTGATTTAAGTTCTGTGTTTTATGCAGTATTATGGCTATTGAAACGATTCCTTGGTTGTGATTTTAATTGTATTTTACGCAAAGATGGCATGCTAGAACATATGCCTGATTGTAAAAAAAAAAAAATAATAATAAAAAAAAACACAGTAGACAAATTAGTGCTAAGGTATGAGTACGATAAGATAACGGGACTGAATGTGTAAAAAAAAAATAAACAAACGTGCTTAAAACTGAGCAAACAGACCCTCCTGTGTAGATATATGGTACATGTTGTTGCTATTCTCATTTCTTAATTATTTTTCATTTTTAATGTTCAGTTAACTTTTTGAGTAATGTTTTTTAATGAAATAACTTTCGCTCGAAATAACTTTCACTCAGATATTTAATGTGTCCCACTTATTTATTCTTCTTTGTGATTTAATCGAATTAATTTTTCGCTGTACATTTATTCTATTTTTAGAGTCAAAATATTTTATTTCCCTGTTTTTATTATTTTTTTCTTAAAAACTTATTAAGCTGAAAGCTTTTATTTTTAAATCTAGCATTTAATTTACTTGTTCTTATTAATAAATAGATTTGTTCGAGAATTTGCCTGGCCCAGAAAGCAGGACTAGAAAAACCATCTCTTTAGGTGCTCAGAATTTTTTCTGGATAGATCGTTAGGGCTGCAACAATTGCAATTTCTTGTAACGTATGGATAAGTATGAGTCTGGAAACTAAAGTAAAATGAATAAATATCTATGATACTAATTGCAGCATATAACCATTGTAAAGTGTGTTCTGTAGCAGTTTTAATATGATCTTTATCAAAAGTGACATCGTTCACAATCTCAAGAAAAAAAAAGCTAAGCTTTCAAAGTTATTCCCAGCTTCCCAGTTTATGTTAATTGCTGGTTTTATTTCTTCTTATAAAATGCCTTTTTAAATATTATAGCGTAGGCAGAAAAAAAAATAGTTAAAAAGTGTGTACCCTCTGGGGTCTATCGTAATTTTTAAGGGACGATTTTTCTTTCCTTAATAAAAAAAATATTTTTTACATAATATTTTTTTTATTATTTTTCCTGTCCATTAAACACTGTTTGTAACCAATATACAAAATATCTTTGGAAAAAAAATGTCAGGCATTAATGAGTTGAAGAAAAGAAAGATAAAATTATGAAAATAAATTAATAATTAATAAAAAAAAGGCGAGCTTTTTTTATTCTCTCCCATCTTTCCTCACTACTAATAAAGTCTTATGATTTGGTACTTTCTTGAAACACTGCTCTGTTTTCATTATTTTCATCGTTTATCATTCGCCGAAAAAGTTGCATTTACATTTTCATTCCTGGCTTTAAAAGAAAAAAAAGTATATTGAGAAAAAAAAACGCACACAAATAAGCGTACAAGTAGTAAGTTTCTTTAATTTCTTTATTAAGCTTTTTCTGTTCATTAATATCTTCAAGCTTCACCTTTGAAATATCATCCAAACTAAAAGATTTTTTTAACCAATAGGGACTAAATCAATCGTAATTTACTGAAATACCAAAATTGGTTTTCAAAGCCTTGAAGGATTTAATTTTCACTTGATCTTATGATTTGAATTATTGCTCAAGCGAAAAAAATATTCTTTATGAATGAAAAAAGGCTAGTTTTCCACTTAAATTGTTTATTTCGCTGGCTTACTAAGAGTTTTTTTTTTTTGCTTCTCACGCCATTTTATTAATCTTTAGCAAGTACTCTTTATTTAAACATTAGTATTTCTTGTTAACATCAAAGAGTCAGTATTCTTTGTTAAAACTTTCAAATGTGTAATGTCAATTCTTATTTATTATTTCAGCTTAAAAATGAACTATCACTGAATTTCGTGGTAAGGTATATTGTAGCACAAATTTCTTAATCTTCTATTCTCTTTTTCAAAGCAAGTTTTGTTTTTCTCTTTAAACAAATGCATCACTAAGACTTGGTTATCGAAACAGGGATGAAAATATAATGAAATGAATTTAATCTTTCTAATTTTAAAGCTCTTTTAAATTGAAAACTCCCCGTTGAAACAGCTACTGAAAGAGAATTACAAAATGAATTTACAAAGCTCTTTCTTCCAGTCTGCATAAAAGGTACATTCAACCACCAATTCCTCAAAAATTAACAATACGCGTTGTTTTGTTTACAATAGAGAGGGATTTGATCTGTGTATCCCGTAACTAAGCCAAGCAGAGGAAACGTTGAAAGATATGCTTAGTTAAGCGAGATAAAATGAAATTCGAACTTTCTGTTAAGAGAAACTGAAATCCAAATGCCAGTCTGATAAAAAATATCGAATCGCTTTAGTTCAGATTTCCTCTGAGCTTTCATTCGGGGAAGACAATTTGAATATCGCATTGTTAAATGGAATTTTCTGATATGTTACTGCGTCTTACTGTACTCAAGATGGGAGTTCAAGTAATCCTTTAACTTCATCGAGGAGTATGCGTTGAAGTAAAATGCAAATCCTTTCTCTTTTCGTGTATTTTAAGAAGTTTAAATCAAACATTTCGTTTTTGATTTTCATGGTGGATGAATATCTCAGAGCCACCCTCGTTGTAAATGGCTAAAGTGCAAAAGATTTTCCATGTAAAATCTGCGAGAAGTAATTGTTGCAACGATTCGTGAGAATGCTCTCAAAATAGATGCGTTATTTTAGAACGTCAAACGGCACTTAAGCTAATGTATATCAGTTGATTTTTGAAAGATTTTTGAAATAATATGCAGTTGGACTTCAAAATTTATTAAAACTTTTCAGCAAGTTTAGCAAGATTACCTGCGCAGAAAGTGAGTAGTGGAGCAAATCTAGTTTTCTAAGAAGCATATTTGCGATGAGAATTATAGATATTTGTTGTAGATTTTGCTTTTTTAATGTTCAATTGGACATTATATAACAGTTTTTGCTGGCTAAAATGCCTTTTAAAATCATATGCCTATTTCCATAAATTTAAAATTCATTTTCTTCACGGAAAGATAATTCAGAAGTAATGACAGCAATAGCGAAGGAAGCATTTCACAAGTAAATACTTATTTTTTTCATCAATTACTTTTTTTACTTCGTTTGTTTAAGAGTATTAGTCAAATGTTATTCAGAGGAGAAAGAAAAAAGTAATGTTAATGATATAAATCTATTTCACGGCAAACCTCTAAGAATTCTGAAGTATTTTATGCTCCTTCTATTTTATTCGCAATGAATATTGCAAAAAGGTAAGAAAATATTCATGATTTAGTTTTGATAACGAGAAGACGAAAAGTGAAAGACGTTCTTCGATCGAGATAAGTTGGCACCGCTTCATATTTCCCTAACTGGTCAAGGTCGTAGAGCGTATTTAAATAACTCACTTGCTCACACAAAAAGTCTTAACTCGGTCAGGAGGGAGCTTTCGAACCCTTTTCGAAGAAAAAGGAAAGGGTCAAGGCAGGCCATCAACCTGCACACATGGCAAAGGGGTCTTTTTTTTTAAAAATATATTGAGTCCCTTGCAGACGAACCCTTTCTCGAACCAAGGGTCATCGGGGAACATCGACCCCTAGACCCACTGAGAGACGGCTGGCTTCTGGAAATTTTGAGCGTCCAAAAATGTATTTCCGAATGGTTAAGAATGAAATTTCCATCGGAAAACCCAGACTTAGAATGCTTAATATGTATAGTCTTGAGAAAAGCAGAATCAGAGGGGACATGATTCAGTTGTTTAAGTTTATTAAAATGAATGATGTTACGGGGTTGGTTTTTTGCATGGAAAGCAGGACAAGGGGTCATTGTTTTAAGCTGTTTAAATCTCAAGCTAATCTGGAAATTCAGAAAAATTACAATTTTAGCATTGTAGTGGAAACTAAGAAAAGTTTACTGGAAGATGCGGTAAGGAGCAAGGGAGTAGATAGTTTTAAGAGGGCCAATGATCTTCATTGGGGTCTATAATTTGACTAGGACCAGCCTAGTTGGGCCCAGAGCCTGTTGCTGGACGTCGCATTTGTATTTGTATAAAATGACTCAAAACTAAAACTTTTTAATTGGTCTGTAATAAATGGTTCATAAATAATTTTTGATATTGATTTGATATAATTTGACTAGGACCAGCCTAGTTGGGCCCAGAGCCTGTTGCTGGACGTCGCATTTGTATTTGTATAAAATGACTCAAAACTAAAACTTTTTAATTGGTCTGTAATAAATGGTTCATAAATAATTTTTGATATTGATTTCTAAATACCATCTATGCATAATATCATGCATATTTTTTTCTTCTTCAATACAGTGTCCTATGTTTGGTATAGTGTCTTATATTATTATGTTTGGAAATTAGAAGTTGAACCTTTCAGAAGCCAATGTGTTGATCATTACTTTCATTATTTCGTACATTAGCATATAAAACCTTACATTTATTGATTTAAGCTGCAAATTGTAAAATAAGGGTTCTAATATAGGGTATACGCCCAAAATGTCGCGGCCGAAATGTCGTGGGCCAAAATGTCGCGGCCAAAATGTCGCTGGGAAAAAATGTCGCGGGCCAAAATGTCGCGGGTCAAAATGTCGCCGGTCCAAAATGTCGCCGGGCCAAAATGTCGCGGTCTAAAATGTCGCTGGTCAAAATGTCGCCGGTCCAAAATGTCGCCGGGCCAAAATGTCGCGGTCTAAAATGTCGCTGGTCAAAATGTCGCCGGTCCAAAATGTCGCGGTCCAAAATGTCGCGAGCAAAAATGTCGAAGGTCCAAAATGTAGTGGGCCAAAATGTCGCCGGTCCAAAATGTCGTGTGTCCGAAATGTCGCCGGTCCAAAATGTCGCGTGTCCGAAATGTCGCCGGTCAAAAATGTCGCGTGTCCAAAATGTCGCCGGTCAAAAATGTCGCGTGTCCAAAATGTCGCCGGTCAAAAATGTCGCGTGTCCAAAATGTCGCCGGTCAAAAATGTCGCGTGTCCAAAATGTCGCCGGTCAAAAATGTCGCGTGTTCAAAATGTCGCCGGTCAAAAATGTCGCGTGTTCAAAATGTCGTCGGTCAAAATTGTCGCGTGTCCAAAGTGTCGCCTGTCCAAAATGTCGCCGGTCAAAAATGTCGCCAGTTCAAATGTCGTCAGACAAAAATGTAGAAGATCCGACATTGATAGTACCAAAAATTAAATTATATGAAAAGGCTTTTTTAGACCAAATTAGCAAAAGATTGCTAATTGCTGTTGATGAACGTGTGCGTTAATGATAGAATGGACTAAAATTTTTGAAAAATACTAAAAAAAAAATTACCCTTTCGTCTTGTAACCGTTTCGAGCGTTTTCCAAGAAACAAATAGTTATCAAACAAGCGTCCGTTATTTATTTACAATAGCTTATTTCACCGTGACTCGCTATCTACCAACTTAAAAACGAATAGATTAGCAGCTCAAGCCAAGTTTAATTGATATCGAAAGGAAAATTTATGTGTTAAAAAAGAAGTTGAAGAAATGTGAAATGAATAAGACAGATATACAATGTTTGACATTTGTTTTTGTTAAAATTTCTTACATGATCGAAAGCAAGTCTATATAATTTAAGTGATAGAGGTGTTTTTATTTTCTTCTTTATAAAATGTGTAAAAGAAAGTATTGGATCAGTGAAAAATTGTCAATTTGGAAGAATTTACACGTTCTGATGTGTGCTGAATTCAATTTTATCGTTTATTTTTTTGGGGCGACTCTACCACAAAACTTACTGCGTAAATTGGAATGAAATTCGGTCCATACATATACCAACGAATATATGGTTCAGTGCTGATTGGTTTTTGCCGCTAGTTCTTTCAAGTTTTTACATGCAAGAATGTAATGGAACGTTTTCAGCATAGCGTGATTACTATGTCTGAAGAAGGTTCAGACGAAATCAAATAAAAATTGGCCCATAAGAAGCCTTCAGAAGATACGCCACATCATCGAGGAAGCAGAGCAATTGAACTTTTTATTTTTCATTATTTGTGAGTGATGTATATCAAGAAGTAATGCAAGTATTCAGACAAAATTTTGTTTGTAGAAGAATCTTAAAGGTAGAGATGCTTATTCATTTCTGGCGTTAATCAGCTCAGACATAGTACTGTACCTTCGTTACAATCAGTATTTAAATGTGGAGTTAAATATACCATTTTTTCTCTTGAAATTTCACCTCCCCTTCCACCACTTAGTTGTTACAAAGAAAGCAATAATTACATGAACTAATTTGATTTCAAACGTCCCCAATAACTCTTAAGGGGTTACAGTACCTCAAAAATGACCAAAAGACCAAAAAAAATTTTATTGCTTATTTCAAAAGTAAAAGTTATTTAAAACACTCAGAAAAAAACAGCATTGTTCTAGCTAAATTATTTAAAAAGTTATGAGTGACTTTAGGGCATACATGCTATGTGTTCTAATGGAAAAGCCAAACTTTAAAGTGCTTTTTCTCGGTGATCAGTTTTTAGTGTTTCTATGTTACTAGAAATGCTAAGGAATTTTTTCTATTAAAGATATCACTTTAAAGCAATATTTTTTGCACTCAGGATAATATATTTAACAAAACTGTGCATGGAATAAGCGTTTTATAAATTACAAAAATTTTTAGGGTTTGTTAAACCTCGAAGAACAAAATTTTCTAAGATTTTTTTACATAAATGGTCACAAAATATTTTCTAATCAAAATATAAGAAAATGAATGCACAGATTTGTTGAGGTTTTCCTTGTGATCATTTCGCAAAAAGAAATTTTGAAATTAGTGCAGAAACAAAAAAGCCTTAGGGTTTTAAAAAAACTGAAATTTTCTTACATTTTTCAAATTTTCAAAAAAAGTTTTCAAAATTTTTGATGTTTGAAAATAAATTATTGATTTTTAAACAAGTGCAGAAACAAATATTTCAAATATATTATGTAGAGGGACCCACCCTAAGTATTTTAGCAAAAATATATTCCTCAATGCGCCTTAGTTTTTGAGATATAACGATCCAAAGTTCAGCTCGAAGTTGTTACAGAGGTACGGTTGAGCAGTGGGCACAACAGCGGCCGTAGCCCAGTGAGCAAGGTCCCCCACTCCGACCACTGGAGGTCTGGGGATCGAGTCCCGTGAATTAACAATATTAAAAATTGAAAAAAAAAATTATTTTCTGAATGAATAAATAAATAAAATAAAAATGAATAATTAAACGATTTTCCATTAACTATCGAATTTTTTTCGATATTAAAGAAAAAAAAAATACGTCACGGGACTCGATCCCCAGACCTCCAGCGGTCGAAGTGGGGGACCTTGCTCACTGGGCTACGGCCGCTGTTGTGACCACTGCTCAACCGTACCTCTATAATAACTTCGAGCTGAACTTTGGATCGTCGTTATATCTCGGAAACTAAGGCGCATTGGGGCATATCCTTTTTCTGCTATGTCTGAACAACTTAGACGAAATTTATTCGCAGCACATTTATGCACAGACATAAAAAACAAGCATTACGTCAAAAATTCACAGACGTGTTTCTTGGTTATCAGGAATTTTTTTTCAAAACAAAAAGTGTACTTGTGAATGGAAAAAGTCCCGAAAAAAGCTTTAGCCGCTATGAAATCAAAGATTCAATCTGAAAAAAAATTTATGCATTTTTTTAAATCTGAAAACAATGTTGTTTCATTGAAAAGGGGGTTCATTGGAACTCCAAAACAGATGTCTTTGCTTATTATTAATTTTGCAATTCTAATGTTGTTATAAAGTGTTTAACTCGATTTTAACAAGTTAAGAATCTTTACTTTCTGCTAAGGTGCACTGCGTTAAAAGGTGAAAAAAATTGTGTCTACCGTCAGAAATGCAGATTCCAGCCTCGGAATTACAAGGAAACTTTTTTTCAAGTCAAAAAACATGCTTGCTTTGTGGATCCAGAAGTTTTTCCAAGGTTTGATAGTTTGATTTTTATGACTCACTTTTTACTTGTATGTATAAGTATACGTGTGATACTGGTTGGCAAATATTAATCACTAAGATTTCTGACTTCAATTTTGAAACTTTTCCGGGGGAGAGCCCCAAACTTCATTCCTCAGCATAATTAAAACTAGTCGAAAATTAAGTTGTTTTGAACTTCAGTATCAAAAAATTACCCGTGGAGAGTCCCTTAAGGGTGTGGCGATCGCCCCCATCACCCCTTCCTTGTATCCGTCCCTGTTGCTAAGGAAATAATTTCTCCGGAAAAAGCCTTAGCCACTACGAAATCATATATTAAATCTAAATCAAAGCATTTATCATGTGTTTTTTTGTAAATCTATACTCTTTTTACTTCCTTTTACGTAGCAAAGGAAGTATTGTGATCACGAAAAAAATTTCACTCCAATTTCTGTCTAAATTTTGACTTTTCTCACCCCCGAATGAATGTCGCGTAGTTTTTTCGACCTATCAGCACTGGCATATGTACCTAACAACATACAAACAGCCGAAAAATGAATTTCGACCACCCCCGAGTAAATTACGACTTGTTTTCTCGTGACGTCTGTGTGTACGTATGTGCGGATGTATGTGCGTATGTATGTCGCATAACTCAAAAACTATATGCCGTAGAAACTTCTAGCTTGGTATGTAGGCTCTGAAGGGGGTCTAGTTGTGCACCTCCCCTTGTGATTGCATTCGAATGTTCCCAAGGGGGTCTTTTACACCTTTTTTGGGGTAAATCAATGTTAATTTCAATACAGACTCAAGTGATATTAATTGGCGCGACCACTCGGCGACATGTCGCCAAGCTTTTGGTCGCCAAGTGTTTGACGCCAACTTGGCGACATATCGCCAAGTTGGAGACAAATTTGGCAAAAAAATTATTTTTTGAATTTGGGTTCAACTTGGCGCTATTGGCGATATTTTGCGAAAAATTCACTGAATGAAATTAAAATCAGCAATATTTAGAAAATTAACCATTGTAAAATTTTTTTTGCATTGTTTTGTGGCAGATTAGGGGAGTAAATATTTGAATTGTTACCTTGCTCACTCCAAGCACTTTTTTTAACACTTAAGGCAACTACTAAGAAATTAACACGTAAAAGGAAGTAGTGTGGGGTCCATACCAGATTTTTAATACGCTTTTATTAGTTTCATATGCGGGTTTATTTGTATGTATGTATGTAACTCTGAATAAAAGAAAAAATTCACGTTTTTTGGAAATATAAAAGTAGTATATTTAATACTAGTATTGATACTAAAGGCTAACCTATATTACATGTTGATGTGCATGTAAATTTAGCGGGTATTGAATACTTTTGAAAATCTTCTTTTTAGTTTGATTTAACTCTAAAAGCGTATTTTTTAGTTTTGTTTAATGCAAAATTTAGGATTATTTTCATTCAAAAATGAGTTCTTTGTGAATCCAAAACACGCGTCTGTGCTCATTGTTCTTTGTACAGTATTAACATTGTGAAAAATAATCTTTACTCGATTTGAACAAGTGGAGAACGTTTATCGCCTGTTCGGGAGCAAGCACTGCGCTACCAACAAAAACGTGCATTACGTCAAAAAATTCTAAGCATGTTTCCGCACCGTGCACCTTGAGCGAAAAAAGAAAAGGCGAACTTTTACTGTCTGCGAAACATTTTCTCTCTCCGTCACCTCTTAACTTTCCCGAAATGGCTCCGTGTTCGCCCATTCTTCCACCTCCGACTACAATGGCAGCCTCCATTCATTAACGACATTTAGGGAGCCTGGGGAGCGCGGAGAAAGTCATAACCGTCACGGAATTTATTTATGCCAAATGGCTGAAATGGAAGCATAACATTCGGCCCCTTGTAGTCAGAACGCCCCTTTGAAAACATCCCTGGCTCTTCGACGTTTTTACGACTTTACGGCGAATAAAGATATCAGATGAACGTGGGAGTGTTTCGAATATGGGATTTTTTTGGAAGTCTTTTTTTTTTCTTTTTTTCTGTAGTCATTACTTCTGTCACCTGCCCGTACGGGTCAAGATTCGTATAAAGCGAAAATGAAATGGTTTCGAAGAATAGTGTGCATGACTTTCGCTTCACGTGTGTTTGTGTGTGTGTGGGGGGGGGGGGGATAGAATAGATTTTGTGTTATTTACTGTGACACACTTCCTCTTCATTTTCATGTCTAAGAAACAGGGAAACGTTTTATTTGATCTATATGGTAATCGCACCCCGACACATTCTACAATAATGAAAAAAAAAAAAACCCTCAACAAGGACTTTAGTTTCATGTTTCTCAGCATGTATCTACCAGTAATAACAACACGTTACTTTAACAGTGGAAAATAGTTATTTTCCTGCGTAGTTATATAAACAACAACATGATGCAGTATTTTCTACATGGACATCAACACAAGACTTTCATTCTTTATACTACTTAGATGTATCGGCAACGTCGGAGAGAATTAATTTTCTATACAGATAAATGAAAACTACATACTTAACCTGCATGGGTATATAAGCAACAGCTCAATTTCCTATTTTTCTGCATGGATATGTTGACCAAACGGACGACTTAGATCTTGTCTAGGTGAATAATCTCTTAACAGCAGGCAAAGTTTTTTTGTTCATGAGCACGTGCGAAGCAAAAAAATTTATATATTTCCTACATTGGTACATCAGATACTGCTACGTAATATACCTATATACAATCGCGGTTGTAAGTGAAAGTAATATTTTTTTTCAACAGGGAAGTTTCTGTAAGTAGTTTCGTTTTTAATAAGTACACGCAGGAACAGGAGGGAAAAAAAACGATTTTTAATAAGGTCAATTAACTCTTTGAAAAACTTAATGCACGTATAACGGAATTATCAGCGATTTCAATTTTCCTTTCTAATTTAATCGGTAAATTTTATTTAGGTCTCATTCACTTTCGGAAATTCCACTTTCACTGTTGGAATGATGCAATGGTGGTTATTGTGAATAGCAGTTAGAGAGGGAACTGTCTTGACAGTGGGTAATGTTTGCTGGGAACACCCAAAAGCTCCAATTAGTTCTTTGAAAATGAAGCACATTTCCTTCATTTGTGGTCAGACAAAACTGAAGCAAAATGACATGAAGCAAATCTGTGCCAAAGAATAATTGTTTATTCAGTAGTCTGACCACTAGCTGAAGACTTAAGCACCTTCGGGAATTCATAATCTCATTAATAATTGTACCATTTAGTGCATAGCAGCAGAAACGTTTTGGTTTTGGTGGGGAAAGGTTGGGGGAGTGTTGTCCTCTGCCAGATTTGGTTTTTTACTCTAAAGACCATATAAATTCATTTATTGATTTTAAAAACAATATTTTCTTTTGATTAGTCCCCACAAACCTCAAGAGCAGCTCCCCCAAATCATTTTTTTTTCCACAATTACAGCAGTGTTTAAAAAACTGAGAGAACTTTAGACTAGTTCTGCTTCAGCTTCCTTTTTTTAAAAATTAATAGTGGGAATAATTAGGTAATTGAAAGTTGTGCTGTAACCCAGTAAATGAATGTTCTAAATGGTAAACAATTCAAGTATCCTACCCGGAATATGTTGAATTTTTGATTTAAAATACAGCTTCTTAAAGTCTTCGTCACATTAGATTTTTATATGTAATTAATTTTATTTTATGTTCTTTACTTATTAAGGTAGATTGGGGAAGACGCCGTATTCGGAAAGATACCGTATCAAATGTTTCACCTACAAGCATCACAAAAACAGGTAGCCACCCATTTAGAATGAAGGATCATGCACATGTAGAATACACATAAATTGGTTTTGATTTTCGGCATCTTTAAGGGGTGTTTTTATAGTGTTTTGTCATTTTTACCGTTCTGATGAGTACCCGAAATAGTGTTAAATGCTTTTGGCTAAGACGCCAAATTTTCTTTCGGGGAAGATACCGTTGCTTTTCGATATGACCTAGAAAAACAATGATCTTACTTCAAACATAGACCTAGAAAACTACACCAAATAGGCAGAAAAAATGTGCTTCGATGAAATGCATTGTATGCAGCAGTTGGCGCAAAAACAAAAACATCGTGTACGGCATCTTCCCCAACGGTATGTGGGAATGGTATGGTTAAAAAGTCAAAATAGAAGGGTTTTGTAATTGTTAATTTTTGGCGGTAAAAAATTGCTTTCCAACGCAAAACCTATTCACGAATCACAAAAGTTTGTGGATAAACTGGATTTTAAAAAATAAAACCAATGCACAATTTTAGATAAAATAAAGTCTAAAACTACGGGGTCTTCCTCCAATCTGTATTACTTCTTTTTTGGTTCCATTGCTTCCTGATTTGCTTTCATTCTTTTTACATTTTTAAAATTGCTTTCTTCCATACAATATTTTTTCCTCAATTAATTTTTTATTTCCTTTTTAGAATTGTATGGAAAAAAATTGTCTGATCACCTAAGACTTATTATTCTCCTTACTTTAAATCGCATTATTTTTCTGAAAAATGCAAGCTGTTTATTAAGTGTGTTCAATGTGTTGTTGGACTATCATATCCCTTTAATAATGCAAAGTGGAATTGATATCGCAACGGAGGTGGCCCCAAAATGAGCATTAGGTTCTAACTCTGACCTGTTTTCTCAAGAAGATCCTAATCCCGAGATACTTTAAAACTACGTTGCTTGTCTTAAATATTGTACTGTTATTTCTCATACGGAAATAACATCATCATCTCACTTAAACATTGTCAAACCTTTATATTTAGGCATTACATCGTTATTCTGTTATGTCACACTTCCATATCGTTATTATTTTCTTCCTTTCTCTATGGGGCAAGCTAGAGGCTCTTTTTTTCTTGATCACCTTGAATCCACTTTCTCTAATTGAAACCGCAGGAATATAAGTAGTGTGTGTGTGTGTGACATAGATAAAGGAACAAATTACTCTTAAAGTGGGACTGAATTCCAAAATGAATTAATTAAGCGCAATTTAATAACGGATGCGAGTATGATCCACAATTAGCTAGAAGTAGCAACTGAATATCAATTCTCTTACATCCACATAACTTGGAGCAAAATAATTTCGCCAAAACCATCTCACGAGAAACTAGGCTTTTCTTTTCTTTATTTCTTTTTTTTCTTTTGATAAATCACAATGTAAAATGAGGGCATTGTTTCGTAAGTGATTGTCCGATTAAAATCTACTCCTTATTTAAAAATTCATGCCTGCCCTTGGTGCCTTTAATTTTCTGCTTAAGGGGTTACAGTACCTCAAAAATGACCAAACAGCCAACAATTTTTTCATTGCTTATTTCAAAAGTAAAAGTTATTTAAAACACTCAAAAAAAGTAGCATTGCTCTAGCTCAATTATTTAACAAGTTATGAGTGACTTTAGGGCATGCATGCTACGCGTTCCAATGGAAAAGCTAAACTTTAAAGTGCTTTTTCTCAATGATCAGTTTTTAGTGTTTCCATGTTACTGGAAATGCTAAGGATTTTTTCTATTAAAGATAAAATTTTAAAGCAATATTCTTTGCACTCAGGATAATATATTTAACAAAACTGTGCATTGAATAAGCATTCTATAAATTACTAAAATTTTTAGAGCTTGTTAAACCTTTAAAAACAAAATTTTCTTATAATTTTTTACATAATAGATCACAAAATAATTTCAAATCAATATATAAAAAAATGAATGCACAGATATTTAGAGGTAATTCTTGTTATCATTTAGCAAAAAGAAATTTTGAAATAAGTGCGAAAACAAAAAAGCCTTAGGGTTTTGAAAAAATTGGAATTTTCTTAAATTTTTCAAATTTTTAAAAAAAGTTATCAAAATTTTTTGTTTGAAAATAAATTATTGATTGTTAAATAAGTGCAAAAACTAAGGTTTCAAAGAATTACGCTTTTCACGTAAATTAAAGAAAATTGTTAGAAAGATACTGTGACCCCTTAATAGTTACGACGGAGGTTTAACGGCACAAGAGGGACCTCGGTGGCTCAGAGGTACTAGTTTCATCTCGAAAGCAAGAGGTCGCGGGTTCGATTCCAGCAGGCTCTCTGGGTGTTACTTCCTCTCTTCGTGCTGTAATTCTTTTCTTGTGCTGTCATACATGTTAGTAAAGAAGTCCAACCTCTCGAGGCAATGTCACCCCTTTCTTGATGGTGGTTACTACTACACTATCACACGACCACAACAACAAAAGCATAAGGGATAATATAGCATTGTATTTTTAAGCAGTTAATGTATTTTTCAATATGAATAAATTATCGTAAATATTTGTTTTCGGGGTCAACCGTGTACACTGCAAAAAATGAGCTGTTGTTTTTACAGTAAAATACTGGCAGCCAAGGTTCCAATTTAAAACTAAAATGCACGGTAATAAACTGTAAAACTAGTAATTTTAGTTTCTTACCGTAAAGTTAGCAATTTTACTGTTTATTGCTGTAAAATTTAGCTGTATTATGCTGTAAAAACAGCAGTATAATACAGGCAGCAGAGGATCCAGTTTAAAACTGTAAAATGCACGGTAATAAACTATTAAATTGACAATTTTAGTTTATTACTGTAAAATGGACAATTTTACATTATAGTACTGTAAAATTAGCTGTATTATACTGTAAAAACTACATTCATTGTTTTAGAGGGTAGCATGTTTTATTAGTGCATAGTTTAATAATGTAAAAGTAGCAATTTTACAGTTTATTACTGTAAATTAGTAATTTTTACAGAATATTATTATAAAATTAGCTGTATTATACTGTAAAAACTACATTCATTATTTTAGAGGGTAGCATGTTTTATTAGTGCATAGTTTAATAATGTAAAAGTAGCAATTTTACAGTTTATTACTGTAAATTAGTAATTTTTACGGAATATTATTATAAAATTAGCTGTATTATACTGTAAAAACAACATTCATTTTTTTGTAATGCATGGGTGTACCGTGCAAGGGCGAATCTAGCTTCTGGTTAAGGATGGGTCATTTTTGGAAAGGGGGGAGGGTCAAAGTGAAATTTTTGTCAAAAAATGGGAGGTATTAGCAATTTTTCTGCAATGTAAGGCCCAAAAACGCATTTGTTTGCTACATTTAGTTGATTAAGGGGGAAGGGGGTCATGACCCCCATGACCCCCCTCTGGATCCGCACATGGTATCGTGGAAGTCGGACTTAACATGAAATTACAGCACAGTTGGAAAAGGGAAGCAGCACACCCCAAATTGCTAGCCTGGCTGTCACAAAACAGCAGCAACAACAATAACATCGACTCTTTGCTTGTTTTCTATTTTCGAATAAGTAGTTCAAAATTCCGCGTCTCGAAAATCCTCTGTAAATAGCTGGATGCCCTGGCAATTCATAATCCAGAGCTTGAAGACGCGTTTGTTGCCATGGCGACTATTGAACAAACCGCCTTCCGGGCGGCGGGAGTCAATGGGAGAAGCGCCCGCAGGTGACGTCACTTGCGCGAAAATCCTCGGAACCAAGAAATATGGAAAGTTGAATGGCTCCGCTGGGGGGTGTGGCTTGAGCGAGGAACAAAGGTTGATTTGTTAGTGGAAATAGGGATGGACATTTGTTAGTACAAATGTTGTACACTGCAAAAAATGGACTGTTGTTTTTACAGTATAATACTAGCAGCAGAGGCTCCAATTTAAAACCGTAAAATGCACAGTAATAAACTGTAAAACTAGCAATTTAACAGTTTCTTACTGTAAAGTTAGAAATTTTTTAGTTCATTGTCGTAGAATTTAGCTGTATTATACGGCAAAACAACAGTATAATACTGGCAGCAGAGGTTCCAGTTTAAAACTCTAAAACGCGTGAACATAAACTGCTAAATTAACAATATTACAGTTTATTACTGCAAAAGTAGTAAATTTAAAAATTTATTTTTTATTTAAAAATTATTGCACACCATAGATAAATCCATTTACAGTGGCAAAATCCAGTAAAAGAAATACAATAACAATTAAAACAAATTATTAATTTAAAATTTTAAAACATGTAGACTTAAAATTTAAAGTGACATATTAGAAATATCTTTGTAGTATATTGATTGCAGAGTAAAAAAGGGAAATATGAGAAAAGAAGGATTTATGTCAGAGTGCAAAAATTCTTCAACTTATCTCTGCCAATCTCAGAAAATTAATTTAGTTTTCGAATTATTTAAAAAAAAAAAAACTTCGCCCGAAAAAAGCAGAGGATTATTTTTTTTGTTACAAGGTGTTAAGTTCGTTTTTTGCTTTTCTTCGATTGCTTATGTACTTATATAAACTTTTAATAAATAGTTGTCGTCTGCAAATATCTTGCTCAAAAATATATTTTATGCATCATTTTGACAAAAAATAAAAATCCATAGCTTTCTAACTTTTTATGAACAAAATGCTAGCTTTATTTTCTTCGTAGGCGATGCAGCCCCAAAAAGCAGAAAAAGTAAGGAAAGAAATTTTAGATAAAAGGAGCCTCTCTCCACGCTTCTGCCTCTCCATGTTGTCGACTTTTCGCCCGCTTTTTGGGAAAGATTACGATTACTCAGAAAATTTGAACTAAGGTTGTAAATGAATAAAATTAATGTAATTCCAACATTCAACGCATGAATGCTTTAAAGTAATAGCTAAACGTTCGAGCTTTGAAACGCAGAAAACTCAGCATTGAAATTTTGACCGGATGATCACTAAAATTGGCGATTTTGGCAAATTAGCAGTTTTTGAAGTATCATTGCTTAGCGAGTTATTCCTTATGTTGATTGCGTGTTCGGAGGATGGCTGACGAGGTTTGATTAATGAGTTCAAAAATTTAAAGAGAGAATGCTTCAAAAAACACTTGAAGCATAATGTCGAAGTGAATAGTTATTTCTTAATTGTTCATTCTCTACTAGAACGCCTAAAATAAAAAAATAAATTAATAAATAAAATATATAAATAAAATTTCTAAACAATGATCTAGCGACAAAACACTGAATGCGTTATTAAAGTGTCTCAACTATTAGTTTGGGAAACGCTAATGAATAAACTTTCAGTGACATTCGGTGTCTTAATTAAAAACAGGAGAATAACAAGAAATTTAAAAAAAATAAAAAAAAAATCCTCTACATTTTCATAAATGATAGCATAATTCTTAAGAGACCAGTACACAACGCCAGAGAGCAAGCCTCTTTTCAAAAGCTAGGGCTTTGATGAGAGCGGATTCTGTTAAAAAAAAAAAGAAAGAAAGAAAAAGATCGAAAAAGATGAAAAATCATGGAAAATATAAATAAGTAGAACAGGAGATACCAATTATTCCTAAATTGTCTTCGGTCTGTACAAGTTCTACTACAATTAAAAAGAAAAAAATGCTTCTAAACAAAGTTCTAGTATCAGGGAAACAAAATGTATCATAAAAGTGTCTCTAATTTTAGTTGGAGAAACATTGATAACCAACTTTTAAGTCATGGTAAGCGCCTTTCAAAAACAGGAGAGGTACAGGAAATTTAAAAAAAACAAAAATAAATAAATTTTTATAGCATTTTCAAAATTGATAACCCTTAGGAAACATGTCCATCTACTCGAGAGACCGATTCCCTTCAAAACAGACTAGCACGGGCTCAGTTTCAAAAAAAAAAAAAGAAGATAGCGAAAGGTAAAAAATCATGGGGAAGAAAAATAAATGGAAGAGAAGGTGCAAATTATTCCTAAATTGTCTTCGTTCTGTACTAGATCTCAAAAAAAAAAAAAAGCTTCTAAACAATGTTCTAGTAACAGGGAAACGAAATGTATCATAAAAGTGTCTCTACAAGTGTCTCATAATTGATAATTCTTTAGAGACATGTTCACTAACTCGAGATGCTGATCCCCTTTAAAAGAGACGAGCCGTGGCTCAGTTTCTATATGTATAAAAAAAGGAGATTGAAAAGGGTGAAAAATAGTGAGAAAGAAAAATAAATATTG
>JAXGGA010017650.1:0-23793 GCA_038373865.1 Uloborus plumipes | reverse complement strand
ATGATAAAGGTAACTAAATTTCTTAGTTTGCTTTGTAAATAGGATTTACTTATATAAAAAGATCATTTTCAAACTTATGTATGTCCTACGTTACTTTTATATTTTAGTAACGGTTCCTTACTATTAAGAATATAAAACAATCGATATAGGTTAGCTTAAGTCGGTGGTTCTCAACCGTTTTTAGCCCGAGGACCGCTTCTCAAACTAAAATTATTTTCGCGGACCAGAACACATATAAAATTTCAAAATATTTTATTCTGTTCTAAATAGCATTGGAAAAAATAGCACAGGAAAGAAAATTACAAACCAATAGTTGTTATCATTGCTTGATACTTATTTCATTAATTGCATGTTTTTTAGACACCAATTTCTGAGCATTCGGCTCCAAATTTTACATGCTTTTTGATTTGTTACATTGAAGAAAAGAACGGATCACGCGGATCAGCTTAGCAGGACGCAGGTTGGGCACCACTGCTTTAAGTGAAAGTGAAATACACTCGTTGCTTTTGCTGCCATGAAATTGAACATTGAAATGAAAAGAAAAAACAAAAGAAAATTACCGTAAAAAAGCGTAGGTTAGCTGAGAAATTGCGAAAAAACAGCTAACTAACAAACGTAATCGGAAGTACGCTTCATGTCAAGAATTCATTATATTAAAATGTTTAATTTAATTTTGTACGTTTGAAATGCAGTTTTGAATATGTACTGGATCAAAAATTGTTAATCAACTATGCGTTGAAAACTAGTGAGGCATCAAGTTGAATTTCTAATTGAATTTTTAAAAATCGATGTTTCAAAAGATCGATCGACGTTTCAAAGCATCGATTTTTTTTACTGATATATCAGTAACTTTGAGATTTTTCCATCAATGTCGCATCTCTGATGGATCGATAGAGAAAAATATATGGTCACTAACATGGCGCTTCATTTGTTACTAAGTCATTCGAAAATAAATTCTTATAAGAAAAAAAAAGTCAAATGTGTTTTCTCAGTCAGCGTAGTACCAATGCAAAGAAAAAAACTCGAAAAACTTTTAAATTGGATTTTTGTAATAAAACGGCAATCAGTGCAGATTGTGCTTGAAAATTTTAATTAAAATTTAGTTTAACTAAGAAATCATATAAATGTAATATTCATCTTTTTTTGCAGCATGTTTTGAAAATGATACTTGAAACTTTCACAAAATAGATGCATGTGCCCAGTATGTGTACGCGTTAGAAATTATACTTCTGAAATATATTTCAAGTATTTTTTTTCTTTTTTAAATAAATTTTTAGTTTAGATGAGATATTTATTTCAAGATGTAATAAAAATTATACAAGCAATATATCTTTTAAAATTGTTACTTAATTAATTTTGACTGCTTCGGGCCAAATAAACTTCTCTGTTTGTCCTTCCAGGGAGGCAGTTTGATCACCATGGCAATCTGAAACAATGGTGGAATACTGAATCTCTTCAGCGATTTCAATCTAAAGCAGATTGCATGATCAACCAATACGGAGATTACATTATGACGGACATAGATATGAAGGTAAAAAACGGTTTTTTTTTTAAAGGGGATTATCATCTGCACTGAAGTTATTTAAGGTAACTTTGAGCAATGGTTCACCTTTCGCAGCAATTTGTTTAGTATATTTGACTTCGGAAAAAAAAGAAGAAAAAGCACAGCTATTACTTTATTCAGTAACCACGAAGTTTCTGTTTAGAAGCAATTGTTAAATTTGTTTGAAATTGTTGTACCTACAATGTAATATTATGCAATATCATAATGATAGAAATCTTATGATGCTGTGAAAACCAAAGGGGGAATTTTAAATACATTTAGAAATTTAATTTTTCTGCTTTAAAGTTACTACTTCCATTAAGATATTATTTATCTATATGTTTTGCATTGCATTCCATTTCTGAACGTGACTCGATGGTTACCCTAAATAGCGGGATAATTTTTAGCCAGGCAAATTACTCATTTTAAATGGAAGGAATAGAAATTGTTTTTGGATTTTAGATAACTAGAATAGTTTAGGAGTGTTACTTCCTTTTATTCCAAAAAACAGAGTGAAACTGTTAAAAAAAGAGTGGGGCAGTTTAAAATAGGCTGTGTTTTGAGTACAGCTCAAATGGTAACAAAAACTACCACGTGGTTTTTTTTTTTATCAAAGCAATAAAAATAAAAAAAAATAAAAAAAATCTCGCAAAAGCACGGAGTTCATTTCAGCTGAATTTGCCCACGGACATAATTTGCAACAGCGTTTTACTTTTATCTATAAAGAAATCGCAGCAAATGACACTTTCAGTGAATATATTTTTAAAATAAGTCAGGAATTCGCAATGATAAGGAAGAGTCACAATAGAAACGCATGATCGTAGAATTTAAGGAAGAGTTTCTTTTTCGGTTCTAATTTATATCCACCAGAGGCTCTGAACCGTTTAGGGTTTGTAATACACAGCTTCAAAGGAAGGTTCACATGGCACAAACTGCACCACTAAAATTTTTGGAGCTGTAACTTAGGATTGTTTTTGATTTCATTGGGTGGGAATACTCTGTAGCACTTATGGATAGTATGCAATCGCTTTTAGAGGAGATACACACCATTGGCAATTTACACTAAAGTAGTGTTACGAAAACCGTCGATCGCGATCGACAGGACGATCATGAGCCTATTTTGAGTCGATGGCGGCAATATTTAGAAGCTTGCTTTCTGTAAGAGTAGAGCCAATAATAATCAATTTCTGGAACAATATTAGGTTTAACGTCCAGATCAAAATTTATTTGAAAAATTTTCTAACTTTTTTTCAGTCACTAGAACTTTTTCTAGTCAGTTGTTTATCAATTTTAAAATAAACCATGTAATTGTGCCTGAAAACGTTTTAATGTGGGTTAACATAAAATATTTTTAGCAATTGAAAGCAACTATTTAATAAGTATCCAAGTCTTTCTTCGAAGAGTTAACAGAGAAATTGAAATCAGCATAGTCTCAAAGTAATGCATCTGTTCAAGTCTATAGTTTACAAAAATAAAGAAAAACAAATTTGAAAAAAAAAAAATGATTTATCAATTTGTAAAAGTTGCACCCTACTGAGAATTAACTTTTGAATGATAATTGGACTAATTTGGATAACTTTTCATGTTTTGAACCTAGAAACTTTCAAAACAGAAAAAAAAATAATAAGTAATTTTGTAAAATTGACTTTCATATTGCTATAAGAAGAAAAGTAATAGAGACTGTATACATATTTAAATGTTTAACATTTTTCAAGTTTTCTAAAAAAAAAATATATCTATCAAACTACATTTAAATGAGTTTTTCCATACTTTCCAATTTTTCAAAAAAAGAAAAAAAAAAAAAAGAATTAAATAAATAAATAAATAAATAAACGAAAAAACTTTTTTTTTTCAGCGGATTCAAAAGTTCCTGCAATTACAGATTTTTACTTTAGCTTCTTGTCAGTGTTAATCTCCTTCGCTCAAGAATTATTATTAGTCCCCAGTGGACATCATTCATTATCAATATATCTTTGCGCGATTTAAAGTTTTTGTAATGGCAAGGATCTGCATTTCTACTACAAGCAGTTCTGGTAAACATGAATAACATGAATTCAAAACTTTCATTTTCGTACAAACTTGTACGTTTCTTTTCTGAATGCTTTGTTCTTTTCTTTAATATAAACTGATAGCAAAAGATTTCAAGAAACTTACGACTGAAACTGAAAATTTAAATCACTTAAGCAATCAGCAGCATTCTCTTGAGTCAAAGTTATTAATGCATCGTTCGAATCAGTTTTTAATTTTTTACTGCAGCTTTACAATAATGACTCTTTCTTGCAGATTAATGGCATCAACACTCAGGGCGAAAATATAGCTGATAATGGCGGGGTAAAACAAGCTTTTCGGGTGAGTAGATAAGTACGACGTTTTTAATTATTTTCAACTGTTAAAGGGTCATTCCATAGAAATGTCAACTTCAGCCGAAGAAAATTAATAAATAAATAAATAAATAAAAATCATACAGCATAAGAAGTTTTAAAAAATTGAAAAAGCATTGTAATTATCACAGAGATTAGCCATAATAAATAGTTTGCAATGTGTCTAATGCTTGTTATTCGATGGTTACGTTAGTCACACGCCATCTCGAGTAAAAGTGACACTTAAGCAGGGACGTCATTTCAAGTTTTTCCAGAGGGGGGGGGGGGCAAAGGGTAAAAACACAACGCAATTTCACCAGAAAACATCAAAAACCACGCCCACTTATATGTAAATACATTGATTTCTCAAAGTCAGGGGTGGGGGCAATTGAATCCCCCCCCCCCCTAAATGACGGGCCTGCACTTAAGACTAAAAAAACTTAAGATTTGATAAATGTTTTATGTTTTTAAAAGCCAACTTTACACATTTTTAAAGTATATCATTCAATTTTTAACACTTGCTTAACTTTGAAAATTTTTTGCCTTACAACGTGAGCATTAATTTTCAGAGTTGCAAAAATGTTACGTTAGTCACAATGCTATTTTGGTTGAAAAAATATCTACTGTCAGTAATTTTGTTTTAAATTCTTAGAAGAAATGATACATAGATACCATGTACATTGTAAATCCACCAGCATAACTAAAAAAATATTTTTCATCCTTTAAGTTACAAGTAAAAACAGTTACAAAATCAGCTCTGAATGTTACGTTAGTCACTATGGAATGACTCTAAAGAATACTTATATTTCCTCGACATTACTTAATTTGATACTTAACTAAACTTGAACTTGTACATTTTTTAAAAAATCAATTCGTAACCCACTCGTTAAAGGAGTTGTTAGCAGAAAAATTGCTTAAAAAAAAAAAAAGAAAAGAAAACTTGAAAATTTGGCTTGTATCTAAGATGCCATTTCAAGTTATTTTGCTCCAAAAATCAATTTTTTTCTTATCTACCCTTGATTTAAAATTTCCTACTGGAGGGCAAAAGATCCTTAATAACGAGGATAATTACATCGTTGATTTAAAATAAAAACTGTTAACAATTGATTTGTTTTAAAAAACAAAACGACATTACTTTCCGATCCCCCTAGTAAAACATTTGTGTAACCTTAACATTAAGCATCGCTCATAACGTTACACCAGTTTTATCAGTTAAGTTACTTCATTGCATTGGAAGCTGCTTTCGATGCAAAATGCTGTCACCGCTTTTACAGAGTAAGGTTACACATTTTTTTTTACATTGCATCATATGCTACCAATACAAGAATCAACAATTGCGATTAAAAACATGGAAAGAATAATGGAATAAAACATGGCGTTGTTGGGAATTTTGATTTAGGGCATGCTCCACATCGACGTAAAGCAGAAAAAATAGGCAGAAGCGTAAAATGGATTCAATGGTGTTCCTATGGAAAGTACCCGGATTTTCGGTTTCTGCCTTCAGTTTCGGTCGCGTTTTACGCTGATGTGGAGCATAGCCCTTAAACGTAATTTTGTAATGTAGAAATTACTTTTGCACAGTGTGAAATAACGCAAGAATGAGATTTCTGCAATGCTCTGAACCGATGCTGGAAAAAGTTTTACAGAGATCGTTGATGGAAATTACGAGATAACGATTTTGTGACTGTACTTGAAAAGTCACCTCCTTATCCTCCTTTAATTGCGTTTTTGGACAGTTAAAAATCACAATCGTTAAAAATTAGTTCCACTTATGGCTTAACGACCTATTCGCTGAAAACGGAGTGTGAAACAGGGGTGCCTCGAACTAAAATTTTTGGGATTGGGAATATTGTCAATTTGCGGAATTAAGTTTCAATTTTACCGAATTATAAGAAACTACCCACATATCGTACCTACATAACATATCATGAGAAAGAGTATTAGGCACCATTTAAAAATAATTTTGAAAAACTTTTAAAAACCTCAATTTTGCTATATATCTCCAAATCTGCCTAATTCATGAGCAAAATTTGCCTAATAAGAACATTCTTAGGAGGTCACAGTGACCTCCTAGTGCGGATGGTCGAAATAAGGGAACTCATCGTCACTTTCATGGAAAAGACGCAGGAGTATTGAATAGAGAACGAATATGATGACGTTTTTGTTGCCATTTCAGGAGGATTTAATCGCAATCTTAATTACATTATGACATGAGAGATATCTATTGTGCAGAGGCGATCGTGTCAGATATAGTATCATATTTGTTTTTTCTTTTCGGGACAGGCATACCGCAGTTGGGTTTCGCGACGAGGAGTGGAAGAACCTCTGTTACCTGGTCTCAACTTGACTCACGAGCAACTATTCTTTCTCAACTATGCTCAGATTTGGTGTGGCACCATGAGACCAGAGGCTGCTGTCAACATTATCCGAACTGGGGCACATAGTCCAGGCAGATTCAGGTGAGTATCGCCAAACCATTTTCATGAGCAATCATTTTTTGTCCAAACAAATTCCATCACACGCAAAAAAAAAAAAAAAAAAATCTTTCGGATTTTATCATTTTTAATGTGTGGGAGCAATTTTTCACTACGAAAATTCAGAAAGAACGTCGATTCCGTTTTTAAGAAATAACTCCAGTGATTAAAGTCAACAAAGATGAGACGGAATTATCGGAATTCTTGACAAATTTCGAATTTCTTGAAATCTTGTTCGGTACCCACCAGTGCTAGATTGAGCACCAGTGGTTTAAACCACTCTCAATGAAATCACCTTTCAAGTAATAACAACAGGATTCCGTAAAAAAACTTATTAATTTTCGCTAATCTTGTGATTTATTTTTACAACTACTATCACAAGATGAGAAAATTATCCCTGGCATTTAAGATGGGGGAAATAGGAACATATTTTTCAATGCAGAAAAAGTTTACTCAGCATAAAGCAAGTCCGTAAAAAAATTCTTTGAAGCTCCAAAATATGGTTTACAAGAGTTTTTGTTCTGGTTTTATCAGTTAATTTCTTTTTTGTAATATAATTCGTTTAAAGCGAGGCAATTTGTGTGTAAGGGTTTTTTACTTCTGCATTCGAAACGTTACAAAATCAAAGTTTATTCTCGTTTTTTATAAATTCTGGACTTCTATTTTTTAAAACTCGAAATGAGGGTTTTTATTAAGATATACATTTTCCATTATTTTTCCTTGTAAAAGTAATTAGTTTTTACATTTAAACTAAAATGGTTGCTTCAGGGTTATGTTGGTTAAATTTAATAAATTCTAGGATAAAGGCAGGCCCGTCATTTATAGGGCAGGGGGTCGTCAATTGCCCTCCCCCTCCCGACTTTGAGATATCAATGTATTTACATATAAGTGGGCGTGGTTTTTGATGTTTTCTGGTGAAATTGTATTGTGTTTTTACCCTTTGCCCCCCCCCCCTGGAAAAACTTGAAATGACGTCCCTGGATAAAGGGACATCATTTCAAGTTTCCCCTGTTGAGCTATGTTTCTAAGAAACATGATTTCTATATATTAGTACTCAAATATTTTCTGTCGTATATCTAGAGTCATTGGAGCCCTTTCAAATTCTAAGGACTTCATCGAGGCATATGGTTGTCCTCCTGGAAGCCCCATGAATCCACAAACCAAGTGTGAGGTCTGGTAACAGCAGACACCAGAAGAAGATTATCTTACATCAGTTCTGTCTTACTGAAAATATGCGCACAGTAACACGAAAGCAGAGAGCTCTTCCAAAAGGAAAAGAGTTCAGTGAAATTAAGTGAGAAATCCTTTCTAACTCTGGACTAAGAAAAAGAAAAGGATTTTCTTGCACTTAATGATTACTCCTACGATGGCTTTTATTTTCAAATATGCACTGAATGCTAGTCGCCAAACTGATGGAATTCAGATCTTGTACCGAAAGCTACTTAAATTTAGAATACTATTAAGAGTTCATTTTGAATATCATAAAATAATACCAAGAATGAACAATGCATTTTTTGCGCTTTAATACTATACGAACCATTGATCGTACTCAGATCCCTGTTTCTTCTGAGATTTTAATTCGAATGAACTTTAAAAATATGAATCTAGACCTGGGTTTCCTTTTTCAATGTTAACTCTGGAAAAATTACCATATGAAGTTAGAGATGGAACAAGCGGCATTTGGCCGAAGCGCCGAATACCGAAACTTCGGCCAACTAATGGCCGAAGCTTCGGCTGGCGCACATATTGAAGTGTTTGGATTAAATGCATAATAAATGTGCAGAGTTTTATACTTTTCTCCATATGTTTTAATATTCTTAGCGTTACACAATATTTTCAGCTTACTGTGGCATTCTTAAATTGATTTCATTAATTAAAGTTTATTTTATTTAGGTTGTTTTTATTTTAATGTTCTTAGTATTACACAACATTTTCAGCTCACTGGGTCATTCTTAAATTAATTTCACTAATTAAAAGTTTTCTTGTTTTGTTTTGCTTTGTACTGCTAGTACAAGAAAAGACGACATTACTATTTTTGTATTGCAAATTAGTAGTAGGAAGCTCTACTTGGAACATGAAAAGCTCAGTCTGCAATTCAGTTGATGTTTTATAATAAAAAAACTGATATGATCATGTATTATACCATAGAACTACCCAATCTACTACTATTTACGCTGTGTTATATATTTATCTTAATATTCTTAATGCAAAATGCTTCAGTTTTTGGTGAATTCGAAAAAAATAGTAGGGTAAAAGCACCAGTAGTCGGCTATTTAAGAGACCTTTTGTTGATCTTGGCTAACCTAGAACTTTCAGCTATCTACAGTGACAAAAACAAAGTAAAACTTTACAAGGATGAACATTTCTGATAGTGAATCATCTACTTGTTTCAGAAATTAAAAAAAAAAATATATGTTAAAATCCAAGCTGTTGTCAACACTAGTAAATGTTCCAATAGTCGGCCACATAATCATCTTACCTGAAAAATAAGCAGAATCGCAATCTTGGATGACAGGCACACCATTCAAAATGAAATGACTCATTACTAATTCAAGAAAAAGTACCCGAAACTTAACTGCCACTGATTGATGATTGAGGATAACTACATGAATGTGTGAATGCGTCACATCTGATTTTGAATTAAAAATGTATTACTATTTATGAGGAGTTTTATGTCATTGTGGCCGACTACTGGAGCACTTACCCTATCATGCATTCTTTTTTACTTGTCTTTCATTCGCTGCATAAATTTCAGGCCGAAGCGGCCGGATCACAACTCATGCTTCGGCCCGGCCGAAGCTTCGTTCCATCTCTAATATGAAGTAAAACAGTGCTTAAGAAAAGAAAATGTTTTAATTACCTTTTTCTTAATTTTCTTACAATTTTTATCATTCCCATCTACACAAACGGAAAAATCATAAATTAATCATTTTATTTGTTTAAAACTGTTCAGACAAAGCGTTTACAAAAATAAATACAAAACAGATTAAAAATCTCTTTCATGAGTATTTAAAGTTTTATTTATAAAGAATCTTCCTATTTAAAATACGTTGTTGAATTTAAAAACTACTTTATGCCACCAATCGCTTTCTTATTTATTAGCGAAGCGCTTAAATGATCATAAATTTAGCGTTGACCCTTTTTCATTGATTGGAAAAAGAGGCATCTAAAAATAGCTGCATATAGATTTTTGTTAGTTTGCTCTTGTTAAAAATGTTGAAAATTGGACACATTGGTTGTTAAACTATTGATTAAATGTCACACATAATTATTGCAGTAAATTACTAACATTAGAAAAGCGAACAATGTCTAACCTTACATTAGTTTTCTTCTTTTTTACTTCGTTAGACGAACCAATAAATTTTAAAACTGAAGGATTTAGTGTTTCTTTGAACTTTTTAACAGGAAAGATTATAGCATCTCTTTTTGAGCACCAAATAGCTTATATTTTTCCTCATTTCATTGACACTCAAAGATCATTAAATGTTTCATGGACGTGATAAGTTTGTAAATAATTTCATTCTTTATTAAAATATCATTTTTCATTTCATGAACTGGTATTTTGTGTCATTCTTGCTTAGTCTACAACACAAAAAGGGTTTGTCTCAAAGCATTAATAAATGATTTTGTACACAATAATGATGCCAGATGTTGTTTGCACTAAATTATGAAGTTTTTTAAGAAATGTGTTTATAAGACCTTTTAACTAAATAAATTAAGAAACAACAGATATTTCAATGCTTGTGACATATGCCCGTGACGGATCCAGACGATCCTGTAGTCCTGAGGGGCTAATGAATAAGGCATATATGGATGCAGCGAAGGAGGAGGGATTTGACTAACTAAAATGTTGAGAAATGTAAAACATTATCTTAAAAAACTGAAGCGTGTCTTTTTTTTCCAAGTAGATGTGACTGAAAAAAGGTTTAATTGAAAGTTAGGATTGTTTTGAATATAAAAAGAGAAAAGTTTAAAAAAAAACTGAAGAAGAATTTCTAGAAGTATTTTAGATCTATTATGGGATTCAAATCCTTCAACTTTTAATTCGTTTGAGGACTAATAAGCTATTTTCAGAAGTCATTTAGGTCCCTTAATTCTGTACCTCAGAACCAGACTAACTAAGTCCATTTTCGTCATTTTTCAGTAGAAGGGAAAAACGATGTATTCGACAATCGTTTTTCCCCTCTACCGAAAAATGACGAAAATGGACTTACGTTAGTCTGGTTCTGAGGTACAGAATTATACTTTTTTCCCTGTAAAAGAAAGGTTACAATATCAGGATATCATTTCTTTCTGCTAGTTTTAGTACTGGGCATAGTGAAATACACCGAGAAAATGATTATTAAATAAGCTGGAACTGCGAATGAAATTTCAAGAAAAAAAAAACTAGTCAGTTGATTAAGCTATTTAATATTCACGCATATCTGGGTATGCTTGCGTGTTCTCCCCAGAACATTTCGTTCCAAAAACACAATTGTCTATGACGATCTTTGGAGGTATAAGGAGGAAGGAGGTTTATATGCCTACCACAGAAATTTTTCGCAATTGAAGCCTTCACAAAGCGACGGTTGGTCATATGTGGTGACATGAATGGAAGAGATGGGATTCAAGATCTCTCCCAAATTGCTTTTTCAATGCTGGAGCTCCGAAGCAAGGTTTTAGAATGATGCTTAAAAAATGGATTTCGGGTGCTTTTCCTAAGGAAATTTTTGGAAATGACGTTATAAGTTGTAGACAATCTTTTTTGACAATTTTATTGGAAAGCATGAGTTTTAGAACTCTTCTCCAGAAAAATTTTGATATTGAAGTTCTAAAAACGTAACTTTAGACGATCTTCGATGATGTAGTGTAGGGAAAGGAGGACTTGGGGGCTCTTTTCTGGAAATGTTTCGAAACTGTAGTGCTAAAAGCAAAATTGAAAATCTCCTTTCATGCGATTCGGGAGAGAAGACACGGGGTTCTGAGCTTTGACTCTATAAAAGTTTTCGAAATTGAAGTCCAAAACAGTAATTTTATACGATTCTCTAATCAGAGATTCGGGGGCCTTCCCCAGGAAATTCTTCAAAAATGGAGTTGTGAAAACACCATTGTAAGCCATCTTTAGTAAAGTTAAAGGAAACGATACGGTCTAGTTTTTAACATAATTTTCCACAGATGCAATTTTAGATAACTCTTAACGGTGTTAGGGGATGGCGAGCTCTAAGTTTTCCTCCGGTAAGATTCCGTAATTCAAGTTCTGCAAACGCAATTGTAGGTCATTTTTAATGACACTAGGCGAAAGCATGGGGTTCAAACTTTCTCCGGAAATTTACTGATTTTGGAGTTCCAAAAACGCAATTTTTAGCTCTTTGTGAAATGAGGAGTAAGATTCTATGGTTTTCCATCACAAATTTTTATTAATAAGGAACTTAAAAACACAGTTGTAGAGGCCGATTTAGAAAACGTTAGGGGAGGAATTTCCCGTGAATATTTTTGAAATTAAAGCTTCAAAAACTCAAAATTTGAGACGATCTTTGATGACAAGGGATCAGGGAATTTTTACCTGAAATACTTTTAAAATTAAGTAGTCCTAAAAACGCATTTAGATTCGTTCTTTTTTTGGGGGGTGTTGGTAGGAGGGATTGTTGGGTCGGTGGTCATTTGACTATTTATCGAATTTCAAAGTTCTTTTTTTTTTTTGGGGGGGGGGGTCTACACAATCCCCCTCCCCCTTGTGGATGCGCTCACTGCATAGGGTGGGGGTCATCTGTGTTTATATACAACTGGGAGTTATTTTGCTGTTTTTTGGGTATAATTTACATGGAGTTTTTTTTCCTTTGGAAAAAATTCGAAATGACGTTCCTAGGGGGTACAGGGGGTCGTGGGTTGTTTAGTTGGTTAAAAAGGAATCTCGACGTTAAAAAGCTTGGGAACCACTACATTAGAACATTTACTTGTATGTTAACAAACGTCAATATTATTTTAGCCGAAGTATTTCTCAGAATTTTACTACTGACGATGAAGTTTGAAAACAAAAATTGTACTTGGAAAATAATTTAAGTAGATATACCGTAAAATGGGGTGTATAGGAACAGCGGGGTCAATCGAAGCAAAACTTCCCGACCGTACAAAGAAATTCTTCATAAATATACTATTGGGTATTTTTCGCCATGAATTTTTTTTAAAGAAAATTAAGATCATAGGAAGTAGGAAAAAATTATTTTTGTTAATCTGGCAACGCTACTGGCTTCTAAGGAGGGCTGCTCGTGGAATGCTAGAAAACATTACATTTTCATAGACTGCAAAACTTCATATGCAAGAACAAACCTTCTTATATTTAAAAACTAAGAGTGGTATGTTTCAATTGTACATGTATCTGAACAACAGAATACCACATTAGAATTTACATTTTTTATAAATTGTGTCATAAAAATGAAGAATTCTGAAAAATGTCATAGGAAAAAAATTTGCGGGGTGATTGGTGATTCGGAACACTTAGTTCTGTTGTTCCAATTCAAACTTATTTGAAGGAAACTGTTTGAAAAATCAAGATTCTAACCGCAATTTTTCTAATCAAGACGAGGACAAGGGTTTATTACTGTTTATCCCTTCTCTTGAGCAACTAGATCTTAGAATGACAGAAAGTTGCAGATTTCAAAAGATTTTTTCTCCAGGAGACTTCTTTTTACTTAAAATGCGAGGGGGAAAGTCACATAGACTGTATGTAGTAAAAGTCCATCACACCAGACAGTGATGAATAAGTAGGAAAATCTTACAGAACAATCCCGAAACCCAGGGATTTTAAGAACCTAAAGAAAAGGCAGAGTTCATCCCAGGAGATGTTAAGAAAAAACGTAAGCCAAGTCAAAATTGCTAGTTTTAAGGAGAAGTACATATTTGTGGACGATGAGTGACTTCCATTCATGTTAAATCTTTGTATTTCAATTCAAAAGCATTTTTTAAGATTACTTTTCATTTTTCATAAGTTAAAAATTATTTCGAATTTTGACAAATTATAAACGTTTACTGGTATTGAAATCATACCCTTTATGTGACAGTAATTATCTGTTCTTATTCTCCCCCATAAATATTACTCATGTTTGCGAGACCTATTACAGGTTAAAATGAAAAAAAATAAAAATTTTAACATGTGTTTCGATTGACCCCTATCAGCGGGGTGATTCGGAACACCCATAATTTCCTATATATTTTAATAATAATTGTTCAAAATGTTTTGTCTTTGCTTGGAATATCAAAAGTAAAGCAAGACCGAAGTTTTTACCCAAAAAATCAAATTGAAAAAAAAATCTTTTAACTGCTTCTTTTGCAATCAAAGCTGAAAAGTGTTCCGATTCACCCCATTTTACGGTAATGAGCAATTTTAACAATAAAAAAGATCACTTCATCTTTTTCCCATTTCTCAAGAAATGCAATAAATATCTTAACTGAACACCCAAAAATAACGCTAAATACGCATCAGAAATTTCATTAACCCATTAATGCCTAGCGTCCCTTTTTAGGGACGGTCCAAAAGAGGGTCTGAATTTCCCCCAAATAAACATTTCAACCAAATAATAGTATTCAATTAGTATCTTGGTATTGTTTCAATTCGTTATTAACAGATTGCAGCATATAACCATTGTAAAGTGTGTTGTGTAGCAGTTTTAATATGATCTTTATCAAAAATCAAACATCGTTCACAATCTCAAGAGAAAAAGCTAAGTTTTCAAAGTTATACCCGGCTTCCCAGTTTATGTTAATTGCTGATTTTATTTCCTCTTATAAAATGTCTTTTTAAATATGATATCGTAGGCAGAAAAAAAGTTTAGTGAAAAAAGTATGTGCCCTCTGGGGTCTATCGTAACTTTTAAGGGACGATTTTTCTTTCCTTAATAAAAATATTTTTTTTATTATTTTTCTGCCCATTAAACACTATTTCTAGCCAGTATACAAAATATCTTTGGAAAAAAAATGTCAGGCATTAATGGGTTAATCACCGACGATATCAGTGACGACCCCCCCCCCTTAAAAAATCAGGAGGGTTTTGAAGTTTTTATTATTTTTCTTTTTTTTTTCAATGCGCCTAACTTTTAAAATGAAGGAAAAGAAAATAAGATCGTTTTTTAATCGTGTGTGAAAAGGTTTCGGTTTTGTGGTCGCGATTTTTGTAGAGGGTTCATTTTCACAATGACGATTTTTATTAATTATTGCTCTTATTCTGAATCGATATCAGGGAAACTTTGCTTTTTAATTTTTTATAGTCTTAAGCCATTTTTCGTCTGAAAACGAGCGTACTGAAATGAAAGAAAAATTTCTAAGAGCAAATATACTAAATATTACCGTTATTTCTTCTCAATGAAAAATTCGCTCCTGAAGTTTCCCGCATTTTTCATGAATTAAGTCTTGTGAGTTTAATTAAATCTTAAACACTAACGATCAGAAGATATAAAATTCAAAGAACTTTCAAAATTTTAGCCGAACCAGTGTCCATTTCACTCAGAGTCTATAACAAACTTCTTTTGTCTGTGAGGGGGGGGGGGTACAAGAAAATATTTGCCTTGTATCTTAGGGCAGCACTGTTTATTAGCCTGCTTGCAAAAACAGTGTGACATTGCCACATACGTCACAGATTTTAGAGAAAGTCTGCTGACTATTTCATAGTTGAACATGGAAAAAAACCTGACACTTTTAAAGAAAAAAATTTAAATTTCAGCTAGTGGAAATTTGTACCATATTTTCGGGATAACGGGAGTCAACATGCAAAATGCATTTTGTAAGAAAAACATCTTATTTTTAAGCATTCCTTGGTGCTCATTTATAGATTGATTGAATTAAATGTTTTTTTTTTGTTGACTATTTTTTATATTTTAAATTTGCGTCACAGACTGCTGAAAATAATTCTGATGCCCGGCTTATTACAATATTTGAGTTCAACATCCAGATTAATAGCTGAAAGATAAACTGAAATTGCTAATTTTTTTTCATATAAACCTATCTGACAAACTAAAGAACACTATTAAATGTACTTGGTGTAATAAATGTAGGGGAATGTGGGGCAAAGTGAAATAGTTAAGTTTACTTACCTGCTTCAAAAGGAAAAAATGGAAACTTTGTTCTAAAAATTGTTGTATATCAAGAAGTATTGATGTATTTTATAATACAAGTTTTGTTGAAATACTATTTTTCATCTTTGGCGGTTATTTGTACTTTCAGAAAAACATGGAAAATTTTCACCTCAAAAAATCATGGGGCAAAGTGAAAAACAAAATCTTTTGTTATGAAAAAATTTCTATTGGACGATTAACAGAAGTTTTCATCAAATGAAAGCTTAATTAAATGAAAAAAATAATTATTAATCTATATACATAAATGACTAATTTTTGTATGTATGTCCGGGGTAATCTTCCAAACTACTGGACCGATTTTAACCATTTTTTCACCGCAGATAGCTACAGTAACAGGGAGCAGGATAAGCTATAATTTATTTCTAAAAAGCTTAGTTTAAAAAAGTATTATGGAAAATAGTAAATTTCATGTAATTTCCCCATTAAAAGATTTTTTTGGAAAATTACACGGATAAAATAAATAACGCATTTAAGTTTGACTAGGTGACCCGTGCGGAATTCCGCAAAAAAAAAAAAAAAAAAAAAAAAAAAAAAACTCTAAACTTAAAATTTAATACGACAATTTTTATTGGCTTCATTTGCACAACATCGCCATCTACTGCCGTCGTTCTGACAACTTTTCAAAGAGATCAAAGACACGTTCACTTTTACAACTACTACAAAAGTGATACCCTATATTAAAATCAAATACCCAAGGCTACTACTAAACTAAATACTAACGTTATCGCAAAACTACCATAGTATTTTGAAACAATAAAAGTTACAATTAAGGTTTACCGAGCTAAGCCTTGGCTTGAAATGTCGCATTTAAAATTGATTTGAACAACAATGTAACGATTTTGACAGTTGAGCAAAAAATTTAACTTTTTCAAACTTCAATCGCTTATAAGTCGCTTAAACGTGGATTGTCGAGATTCTCGTTACGCGACGCTAGCGGAGAAACGTTCTAAAGAACGCATTTTTTTTAATCTTTCGAATGAAATCAAAATGGAGACGATACGACAATTATTTCGCTAGATAGAGTCAATTTTGTGCCCAAAAATTGAAGTTCGAATAAAAAACGAACCGACACTTTTTAGAGGGTGGGTCTAATTTTCGTCAATAGCCCGCGGGATAAGCTTCAAAATCATAAATTTTCTTGCAATTCGATAAAGAAATGAGCGAGTTTCGACCGGGTATAGGATTCGGCTTAGAGAAATAATATATGGAGATTGCACCTTCTCTTCAATCTACCGCATGGTCACAAAAAATACCTTTGAGAAATATGATTATACTGGGCTTAGTTGAAAGTCATATATTTATTTTCTTCGATTTGGCATGTTGCATTTAAACCCGTGCGGCGCCGGGCATATCAGCTAGTGAAAAATGAACTAATAAGTAAATGAATTAATATATGAGAAAAAGAAATAAGTGAAAATACAGAATGAACAAGAAAATAAGTGAAAGAATGAATAAATAAGTGAATAATGAAGAAAAAGAATGTAAATATGAAAAAATAGGTACGTGATTTAATAGAAGAATGAATAAGTAAACAAAATGATCTATTTCACTTTGACCCATCCACTTTCCCCTGCATGCACTTGACAAATTACATTGAACATTTAAAATCAAAAAATGCCAAATAAACTAAATAAGGACTGCACTGGACATCAGTAGATATAAATTAATAGTTTAAATGATAATTGCAAAAATTTTATAATTTTATAACAACAAGAAATATTTTTGAAAACCAGGAATATTACAATCTACTTATATTAAAAACTGAGCATTTTCTTTCTAACTATCTTTCTTTCTATGTCACGCTTCTTTCTCCTAAACGCCAATAAACTGACAGTCGAGACAGGTACCGATAGAAAGGTAATTTTTCAGGATTCATTAGTTTCAATTTATATAATTATACGATTTTAATTAGCGAAGATATCAATTAATAAGTAGTCAAATTTAAAGCGATTAAGCCTAATAAATGATTAAATATGAAATCCATTGCTGCAAAACGTGGTTGCTATGAAACAGAATAACAATGATAATGAGAATTTTGAATGAAGGCTTAACTAAATCAAACACGAAACTCATAAGCGGACCACTTGCGTAGTATTTTTATCGCTAGCTACTTGTAATATTTTGAAACATTCATTTGTTGAAAAGCCATCTACTTATATTAAAAACTGAGTATCTATGCCTGCTTCTTTCCCTTGAGCGAGCAGAACTTGCTGTAACTTTCCTCACCATTGTGAAGGCGCGAAGCATCTCAATAATTCGAATGATTTTTTTGATGCAGAAAAAAAATGAAAGCGTGAAGCACCTGTTAGCGAGCCGCCTTGGCAGCGAGTAGTTTCTTGAAATTTTCCTCACTACTTTCAAGGCACGAAGTGCCCGTGCAACGCCGGGTCACATGGTATGTCTTGAAATCTAATGAACATTAAATTATACCAAATAATATAGCATCAGAATGAGGTAAAAGTTAGAGAGGGAGCACGTTATGCATCAACATGCCACAGGAAGCTAATCTAGCTGCCCTGGCAGCTAGTAAAGGTATAAAATTTTGAAAATGGCATGTATGGTTTTTTTTTTTGTTAATCTTTGAAGCTACTTATTTTTTGACAGGAATCAACTATGCTTATAGGAACTAAGTTAAAATACTGCTAGATAGGTGGCGCTTCAAACTGAAAATATTTTACCATTTCACTTTGCCTCACTATTTCATTTTGCTCCACATTTCCCTACTTTATTTACTTTTCTTTTTACTGGTGAATTGGACAAAGATACTGTAAAAAATGCCAACACAGAAAAGTTTTTTATAATTAAATTTAATTATTTTTTGACATGAGTTCAAAATGAAACACCACAGAATGCAAAGTTGTAACAGCAAAATGAAGTGTTATGCATTTTACAGCAAAAATATTTTCAATTAATTCAAATAAATGCACTCATAAAAAATATTTAAAACCTAAACCAGGACAGTATTCAATGCAATTTACTTAAGATAACATTGACATCAATAAATAAGAATTCATCATAAATAAATCAAGAAATTAAGTACAACAAAATTACCTTAATTAAATAATGTATAAAAAAATGCTTATTTCTTTAATATAATATTATAACCATATAAATAATAAGGCTCGACCGATGCATCGGCCAGGCCGATGCATCGGCGCCGATGGTTGAAATTTTTTCCATCGGCCATCGGCATCGGCCGCCGATGCTAACTTAGGAAAAACATCGGCCCATCGGCCTCGAAAACATCTAAATGCCGATGCTTGGCCGATGTTTAAAAAAAAAATTTCAAAAGAGGGAATTCTATCTTATCTATTTTTTATTTCACAATTGAAAGTACGTTCACCATGTGGCTTGAAATCGGGCAGCAACGGGACCAATACAGCTGTGGGTTTTGGAATTTTCCGAATCGGACAGATACCGAAATTTTCACAACACAGCAGACCAGGCTTGGAGTCAATTACAAAAAAATGTAATCAATTACGATTACGATTACGAACATGAAAAATTGGAGATTACGATTACGATTAGTCCTCTGTCAACTCGCAACTGCGATTACAGTCAACGGTTAGATTATGTAAAAAAATGTCATTGATTACGATTATTATATGCCGATTGCGATTTCGATTACACGATTACAGCTTTGGGGGGAATATATATTATATATATATATATACAGAGGAGGATCCAGAAATTGTTGATAGGGGGCTCAAGTTTCAATGCACCTTTTTAGTTAAGTGGCAGGAAAACGAAGCCTGTAGAATTCAAACTTCCTTTAAAATATCATACAGTATTGAACAGCAAGTTAATATTTTGATTATCTTCCGCAAAATTAACTATCTATTTATTTTGGTAAAAATTTACTATCACGAAAAATAAAAATCGACAATTTATAAATTGTCTACATGTAATCAATATTGGAACTATAAAATTCTTTAAAATAAAATTCTTAAACTAAATTTTTATAAAACCTTCAAGTAAATTTTAACATTTTTTAAGCATGAAAAAATGTTTAAAAAATCTATAAATACACAACTTTTCCTTATTTTGTATACCTATTGAGAAAAATAATATGGGCATTAAAATATAAAGCATAAACTAAAATAAAATTATAGGTGAAAATATTTTGAAAAAAAAAGTCAGACTGCACGATTACAAGGCTAAATATTATTGAAGAAAAGGTTACAATTACGATTACACGAGAAATACTTGATTAAAATTACGATTACACGATTACGAGTGTCTCAGTTCCAAATTATAATTATGATTTTGATTATAAAAAAATTTAATTGATTACTCGGATTACGATTACGTAATCAGCAATTACTCCAAACCTGCAGCAGAATTTCCGAGTGGTCACTTTGATGAGAGTTTTTAGAATTACAGTAAAACCTCCGACTGACGGACAGTCACGGAAACGGAAATTTTGTCCGTTATTAGGAGGTATCCGCTATTAGGGAGGATTATACTATTTTAGATTTAACATATAAAAAATGCAGAATTATAATAAATATGTACCATTTCCATCATTCACTACGATACTTTTATTGCGCGCATTATTTACCATATCTCACTTGAACTGAACTCATATCATTTTACTTTTCTTTCACTTTTAAATGCTAGCGTGCCCTTTTATTGAAATCCTTTAAATCAGCCCCGACGTTCCTCTCTTTTACCTTATCTTTCTATTAAAATCATAATTCAGCTGCCAACGCATTTTTCTCCACTGTTCTATGATTTTCTATGAGATATTTTCATTGAAAAATTCGAATTGCAAATATGTCGACGGCCCCTAACTTACCATCATATTTACATTGTCAGTTATTTTTATAAAAATTATGACATGGCTGAAAAAATGTAATAAACATGTTCACTTTACTTAACTGTAAAAATAGACGAAATTGTAAATTGAATTCTTCAGAAAATTTTAAACGAAATCTTACTGTCTGTTTGCGTATTGTGCGCCTGGCAGCCCCGAACGCTTCCATTCGAAAAAGGGGAGATAGGTTTAGGATGCGCACTGAAAGATGCCTTCAGCTTTTGTTCGCTTGCTACTTCCTCGTTGCATTTCCCCCCTATTTCGAGAAAGTCAGAAGAGACTTGGCGCGTACGCAGATTCGACGGAGGTTTATCGAAAAAATGTTAGACAGTAACTTATACATAAAAATATTGAATGACTATTTGTGAGAAATGAACCTACTGGACCAACAATTGAACTAGCAAACTTGGATTGAACCAGCAGATGGATTCCATTTTTTTTAACAATAAAAATAATTAAGACAAATTATTTTTTTTTCAATAAATCTTTTGCTTAACGAAGAAACTTATATCAATGAAAGACAAGGATATTATGTGATCCCCCTCATTTGCCATAGTGTTATTCTGCGGTTACAAACTGTATCCTACGCTTTTCTTGTTTTTTTTTTTTTTTTTTTGAAAGAAAGAATAGCCAAATCTTTTTTGCTATTATAGTTTTTTATGGCGTTTTTTTCACTCCCAGGAAAAACATTCTAACCCTTAGCTATTTGATTTAGAGCAGGATTTTTTTTTTTTTACTGAAATAAGAAAACATATTTTATCAATTGTATTTTTTGTTTAAAACGAATCAAAAGTTAAACAAGCTTGTTATTTTCCTAAAAATGATTCAAAATCAATAAATTGGAAGTAGCTAAAATTTGAGACAAAAAAATAATAATTAATGAAACAAAAATTTAAATGAGCTCATTTGAAGTAGTATTTTTTCAAAATAATTCCAGAATATCGAAATAATTAAAATATTTAAAGGATGCAAAAGGATTGAAGTCTCATCAACTGTACGCCATTTTCGGCGAAGCACATGCTCAATGTTGAAATAACAGGCAAAAAAAAAAAAAAAAAAAAAAAAAAGAAAAGAAAACCTTTTACTCACACGAAATTCATTGTGCATGTGCTTAAAAACAACTATCGTGGAAATAAAACGTTCCGAAAATAAATTTTAATCCACAAAACAAATCAAAATTTTCCAGAATTAAAACGATTGAGATGATGGTTAAAAAGTAGTTTCCAGATAAGCACGTGATTAATGTATAAACTATTGATTTCTATTACTTTACTAATTCATTCCTTAAATTGTCCTACTGTTGAATGGTCTTAAAAAAATCTGGTATGGACCCCACACTACTTCCTTTTACGTGTAAATTTCTTAGTAGTTGCCTTAAGTGTTAAAAAAAGTGCTTGGAGTGAACAAGGTAAAATTCAAATATTTACTCCCCTAATCTACCACGAAACAATGCAAAAAATATTTTACAATGGTTATTTTTCTAAATATTGCTGATTTTAATATCATTTAGTGAATTTTTCGCAAAATATCGCCAATAGCGCCAAGTTGAACCCAAATTCACAAAATAATTTTTTCACCAAATTTGTCGTCAACTTGGCGATATGTCGCCAAGTTGGCGTCAAAAACTAGGCAACCAAAAGCTTGGCGACATGTCGCCAAGTGGTGGCGCCAATTCATATCACTTGAGTCTGTATTGAAATTAACATTGATTTACCCCAAAAAAGGGGTGAAAGACCCCTTTGGGAACATTCGAATGCAATCACAAGGGGAGGTGCACAACTAGACCCCCCTCAGAGCCTACATACCAAGCTAGAAGTTTCTACGGCATATAGTTATTGAGTTATGCTAGCCACATACGCACATACATCCGCACATACGTACATACAGACGTCACGAGAAAACTCGTCGTAATTTACTCGAGGGTAGTCGAAATTGATTTTTCGGCTGTTTGTATGTTGTTAGGTACATATGCACGTGCTGACAGGTCGAAAAAACCACGCGACATTCATTCAGGGGTGAGCAAAGTCAAAATTTAGACCGAAATTTGAGTGAAATTTTTTTCGTGATCACAATACTTCCTTTACTACGTAAAAGGAAGTAATTAAGTGAAAATGAGAGAGAAAAAAAAAGCGGCGCCCAACCGGGAATTTTCGACGATCGCCGACTATACGCTAGAGGAAATTTTCTGCACATTTTTTTTTCCGAAATTTTGCGTAAAAAGAACGGCTTCCGTTCGCAAAACTCCGCGATCTCCAATTTTGCGCTGTATGAAAATTTTTGCACTGTTCTTTCTTTTTTTTTCCCCAAATGTTTGACATAAAAGCTGACTCTCGACCGCTGATTATGCGAAGAAGAAACTTTTGAGGATTTTCTTTTTTGATAAGTGCACTTAAATAGTGAACTTTCGACGATCGCTGATTCGCAGCTCTTTAAAACTTTTGTGCGCCAATTCGCGCCGGTATCCCGACCCTGCTATAGCTTGCATAGGTTTCTACAATGTACTGAATATTTTTTTGGTCCTAGAAAATGCTTAAAACGCGAACGACTGATTTCTCAACTTACTACTTTTTCACTGACTCAGTTTTTGTCGATTGCTAGTATAATAGAAATTTAGGCGAAAATCTGAATGACTGAAAAAGAAGTAGAATGAAATGAATATATGACCCATCAAATCTCTTATAAAAAGCATTTTTTTTTCAATTGTTTGATTTTTTTCCATCGGCCATCGGCATCGGCCATCGGCCGATGGAAGAGGGAAAAAATCGGCCATCGGCCATCGGCCGACTTTGAACAATCGGCCAACAATCGGCATCGGCCCATCGGCCAAAAAATGCCATCGGTCGAGCCTTAATAAATAATAATTATAATAGCCATTTTAATGTGTATTATTAACATTAACCGTCATTTGAAAGACTTTTATACCATGGTTGAGCAAAATTATATGTAAAAAGAAGGGGGAAAAAAACCATATTGGATTAAAATTTTAAAAAATTCCACCTCTTAGTTTTGAGCATAAAATAAAAATAAACTTGTTCATAGAAATTTCACTTTTAAATTTTCAAAAAAAATAATTTTATCAATGAGAAAAACAATTCCTTCAGACATTTGTATCAGTTTTGTAACATATAACAGAGATGTCTTTTTGAATGACATATCTTTGGATTTTAGAAAACTTTAACAGCAATCAATACCTACCTTGATCTAGAAACAAAGAAAAGATCTAGAAAAGCAATATGTATGTATATACAGTAAATGCTCATTTGTCAAGCATTCAAATAACTGGAATTTCTGGCAATTGACTTCATCCTCTTGTTCTTTTTCTTTCGAAAAGAAAAAAAAAACATTAAAAAAGCAATCTATTTCTTAAGTTACTTTTTGGGTATTATAAGAATCCCATAAATTTCATCAACCTTATGATGTAATGCAATTTATTCAATTTAGATTGGCTATTTTCATTTTGACTTGTAAAATTGAGAATTATTTGACACCTAAAATG
>JAXGGA010017649.1:0-23794 GCA_038373865.1 Uloborus plumipes | reverse complement strand
ATTGCAATGCAATGTATAAGCCACTGTATGGTCACGATTAATTAGTTAAATCATTAATTTAAGAAAAATGAGTTTTTAAAATTTTAATTAATTATCACGCAACTTTACAGTCACCCAATTTTACAAATACGTTTTCTCTTTAGATACAAAGCGAAAATAATAAAAAGCAACACTCCTTCAAATTTTCTGCACCACAACACAAACAAGTTAAAATGACGTAGTTGATGGGTTGCCAGTACCATAGCTCATTCCAAATCATCCAATAACGTCATCATTGTACCATACACAAAAATGTATCGCCGTATGATTGGCGATTTTTTTCAATTATCGCCAAGGGGGGGGGGTAAGTTAGAGGAGCACCAATTTTAATATTTTCTAAAATTGTAATCATTTGTATGAATATTTTACACATAGTATAGCGAGCTTGAGTGCAGGCAGTTGATTCAAGTTGGTTATTTTTCAAAAAACTTCTGGTTTGCCTGTAACTAGACTTTTAGCGTGATTCAAATCCTGTCTTTACTATTGATGGTCATAGTCTAATCACTTGATTATTCAAACTCATTTGAAAACTCGATGATTTACATCGTTCAGGAACTCGAAGTGCATTTCTAATTTCTCGATTATTGCATTCAAGTTCTCTATTACCACATCCCAAGTTCTCGATCATTACATTTCCCCAAGTTCTCGAGCGATGGACTGCTCCAGTTGTGAACCCCTCGAGATGTCAATTGCTTGAACAATGTTTCTCGAGCGATTTCAAGATCGGATCAACCCTTCAAGTAGTTGACTTCTGGAGTAATTCAGTGATAGTGCACGTCTCTAATATAGGATTGGGGGTTAAACGAGATAATATAGATACATGCGAACACCATTCACAGAAAATTTTCAAAGTTTGCGGACAATTTTGGTAATTTTGAACTACATTTCTGTATTATCACTTTTTTTGACGACATAAATGTGGGACTCTAATTTTGAGGTGTCCTTGGTTAATAGTACTGAAAAAGGATTAAATATAACAAAAAAAAAAAAACAAAAACAAAAAAAAAACATAATGGTTGCATAGTGATAATGTATATATATTATAATTTTACTTTTTGCAGTGGGTAACGAAACAAGACTTTCGACAAGTTCTGCAGTTTTTTTGCAAAATTTTTTTAGAAATTATTTGTTCGCAGACAGTATAAAAAATTTTCTGTGTCTGTTTGGGTTGATCAATTGCTGTTCCCCTCCTGTGTTTGAAATATGTTTTTACAAATTGGCTCTCCCCGCCCACTAGAAAACTTTGTAATAAGAAGTTTGCAGGTAAAGCTGTAGATTAAAGGGCGACCATTTCATGGAAAATGGCAACTAGTTGCCATAAATGGCCACTATGTCTCCATATATTATTTCTCTAAGCCGAATCCTATACCCGGTCGAAACTCGCTCATTTCTTTATCGAATTGCAAGAAAATTTATGATTTTGAAGCTTATCCCGCGGCCTATTGACGAAAATTAGACCCACCCTCTAAAAAGTGTCGGTTCGTTTTTTATTCGAACTTCAATTTTTGGGCACAAAATTGACTCTATCTAGCGAAATAATTGTCGTATCGTCTCCATTTTGATTTCATTCGAAAGAATAACAAAAATGCGTTCTTTAGAACGTTTCTCCGCTAGCGCCGCGTAACGAGAATCTCGAAAATCCACGTTTAAGCGACTTATAAGCGATTGAAGTTTGAAAAAGTTAAATTTTTTGCTCAACTGTCAAAATCATTACATTGTTGTTCAAATCAATTTTAAATGCGACATTTCAAGCCAAGGCTTAGCTCGGTAAACCTTAATTGTAACTTTTATTGTTTCAAAATACTATGGTAGTTTTGCGATAACGTTAGTATTTAGTTTAGTAGTAGTCTTGGATATTTGATTTTAATATAGGGTATCACTTTTGTAGTAGTTGTAAAAGTAAACGTGTCTTTGATCTCTTTGAAAAGCTGTCAGAACGACGGTAGTAGATGGCGATGTTGTGCAAATGAAGCCAATAAAAATTGTCGTATTAAATTTTAAGTTTAAAGTTTTTTTTTTCTGCGGAATTCCGCACGGGTCACCTAGTTTTTATTTATTTGTTAAAAATGTATTGTGCTATGAAAATACTCTTCTGCTATTACACTTTCTATTTTGTTTGTTGTCCCTCTCGTTTTTTTCTTTTTGATCACATTAATTTATTCCTTTGCCAGTTGCTCTATCACAATCCCTTAATTTCTTGTTGCTATTACAAACATCAAATAAGTCATTTAATTTTTGCTGTATGAATACAGGGTTCGCCAAAACGAGCCCAGCCCGAAAAAAAACCATCCAGGTTTTTTCAGGTGAGTTCACTTGAAAAAACCCACTATGTCGGTAAAGTGGGTTTTTTCAAAATTTACTGCATATTGAAAACATTTGTTTTGGAAACAAACTAAATATTACAAATATTTTAATCAATACTAAGCCTATAAATTGGTATTGATCAATTTTGTTATAATATTTAGTTTACTACAATATTTAATCCTGGCTAGTGCAGGTCCAGACATCCCCATCTTCTTTTCCTGACAACTTATTAGCTCTGTATTAGAAATAAAATTACACATGAGTTTCACATTATTTGTTTTTCTTTTAAATACTTGGAAGATCAAAATAGGCAATTATTATTCTAATCTATGTGAATTCAATTCAATTTCAAAATGTAATATCAATTTTAAAAAAATCAATATTACAATGCTGTTTCCAAATTTGCGGAATAAGAATTTTTCTGGAGGTCACTGTGGCCTCTCTTCATGACTCCCTGATTCAATGAAAAGTATAAAAGTAGGCGTACAATGTTTGAATAGAGAATGATTTTTTATAATGATTCTTGAAAAAGCCCGGGTTTTTCATTAAAAAACCCAGGTGGGCTCAGAGTCGGGTCCAACGGTACGCGGACTAAGCGGCCGCGTGGGGCCCGTCGACCCGGGATGCGCCATGGGGCCCCGAAATTCTCCTAGAATCTAAAATTCGAATGCACTGGTTTTTGATATAACTGCAACCTGTAGCTAAACAAACAAGCTTTTTTGCAGCCGGGGACTAATATATACCAATAGGCTAATAAGGTCCAACCTAGGGGCCCCGCTCTGGGGGCCCCAAATTTTTTTCCTAAATATTTTAAAGGACGATGACCTACGCTCGACAGGAATTTATATCAATAGGCCTATGTGGACCGGCAGAGGGGCCCCCAATTTCGTTTACCGTTGTTTTAAATTATGATATTATGCTATAGGGCTCCACAGTTCGACTTGATTCTAAAGCTCCAATACGGTGGCTATAGCTTTTACTAACCAACTAAACTATCGTTTGTTTGTTTGTTTTTCTTTTACAGCCGTTACCAGATTAATTAATATAGTCCAATATGATCCGGTTTAGTTGCCCCCAAATTTTTTGCACCTGTAAAGAGCAACCTTCAAAAGAACATCTGAAAATTCAGACAATTTAAGTCTCTCGTGTCATAATATTTATCTAGCTGCTAGAGGGATGTCTTGCACATTTCCAAACATTTATGATCACATAATTTATATGAGGTATGTAAATAAAAAATATTGGTAAACTGTATTGGTTTTTTTTCTCGGGGGAGGGAGGGGTTCTCCCCCTTTTTAGAGTGGGGTGGAGGGGGCCCCCAAAACTCTTACCGCTTGGGAATTCTTACTTGAAAACTCTTACCGCTCCGCACTTCACTTGATCCGCCTCTTGGGTGGGCTGGGCTTTTGAAAAAAAAACAAAAAAAAAAAAAACAGGTTTTTTTAAACGTTGTATGAAAATACTTCATTAAAAAAGTTGCAACAAAAAAAGCAAAAGTGCCGACCATTTGTTTTGCCTCTGATCAACCTCTGATCAACGGTGGCAATCATTCAAACTTCCTAGTCTAGAGCAGTGGTTGGAAAAACTACATATTTTTTGTAGCGAACTACAACTACAACTACTTTCTTATAAATGTAGTTAACTACAGCTACAACTACTTTTTTTTTAATGTAGCGCGCTACACTACTTTTGAAAAGTAGTCGCTACTTCGCTACTTTTTAAAAACATATGAGAAAAAAAATTGAATTTTCATTTTAAGAATTTAATTTTGAGTTTCAAGGAGGTTGGCAAGGGCGTAGCTAGGGGGGTGCAGCTGCACCCCCTAGATCAGAGTCAATGGCAGGGCACTGTGACCTCCCATTTTATTTATTTTTTTGACAAACGATTTTGTCCCCTTTCCTGCTTTTCATTGTAACATGCTGATGCAGACAAATAAGTTCGTATTTTATTACTCGGTGAAATTTGGAATTTCATTCGGTCATTGAGAGTCTCCCCCCCCCTTCGCCTCCTCTCCCACCAATAAGTTTTAAGTCCTTGGCGCCACATCAGAAAATCAGCTTCATTCTTTACCTAACACGGATCCTTGTACCAAACCCAAATTTGTCTTTTAGCATGAAAACAACTTTTTTAATCTGAGTATGCGAAGAATAAAAATTTTAGGGTGAAATATTATAAGTAAGCTTGCCTGTTTTTGAGGAGAAAATTTTTAATTTACCGAATAATTTACAGAACTTTACTGAATGATTAAAAAAATGCATTCTTATCTATGTCTACCAAAAGAGACGTGAGGCATCACAAAAATGAATAAATTAATTAATTAAAGAAAAAAAAAATAAAATGAAGTTCAGCCTTGCAATACTGTCTCACTGTTTTCAAATTTCATCAGACAATTTGTATCGGATAAGAACTTTTTGGGAGGTCACAGTGACCTCCTATTGGGGTGCCACTGCTTGCACCCCCCTAACGTGAGTCCTGGCTACGCCCTCGGGGAGTTGGGTCTCGGTCTGAACACCATCCCTATTAATACGCCACCGATAAAATGAAATGAAAACGTTTTTCCAATTGTGTCAAATGATGTCAAAAATATTTAATAATTGATTTTTATTATTTTAATATTTTTCAATACTCCGTCACTAAAGAAGCAAAACTAAAGAAATATGAAAAACATACTAAACGGTAATAGTATTCATTATGAAATATTAATAAATAAGCTATCTGAAGTGTGAAACATAACAAAAAATGCTTAACTTACTTCAATATGCAGTTTTAAATTGTATGCGGATGACTTAGAAACAGAAAGTTTTTTGTTCAAAGTGCAAAGTTTGCACGAAAATCATTTCAATGACTGTGAAGTATTTATTATACGCTGGCCAGGGCAGCTCGATATTGTCATCTTCTATGAAATTTGTATCCTCTTCTATTAAAATTGCTGCCATGTTTGGTGGACATTGGAACAATAATCCAATTGAGCATTGAGCGCTAAAGCATTCATTTACATGACATTCTCGGTTGCTATAAAACACTAACACTCAGTTATCGCTCATTCATAAATTTTCCTTCCTCAGCCATACACTATATTCAATGCAAATATTGGCGGAATATGAAAATGGTGACGCCAAAGAAACCAATGGCGTCTAATATATAGAACTTATGGCGTCAAAATGATATGCCTGAGGTCAGCTCGAATTTGTATGATTCATTTTTCTCACTGCTTTTGCAAAGGAAATCGTGTACGATATGCGCCAGTCAGACGCGATTGAATCTTTTTTTTTTTTCTGTTTTTTTTTTTTTTTTTTTTCTCCATTAGAAAGTAGTTTTATGAAATCGCTACAAACTACAACATTTTTGTATCGCGCTACTCACTACACTACTTTTTTTAAAAAGTAGTGCGCTACACTACAAACTACTAAAAAATGTAGCTACTACAGTAGTTTCGCTACTTGTAGCGCGCTACTTCCGACCACTGGTCTAGAGCATTATGTGCAAGGTTACCCACTGGAAGTTTGACGCAGACTGCAGCATTGAAGTTCATAAGCCGTAGTACTCTTTTCTTTTTTTAGGAGGTATCCTTCTGGAGGCGGGGGGATTCTTTATTTTTTAGGAATGCACCATCATCCTTGCGGAATGAACATTGGACACCCCTGTGGTATGAATGAATTTTTAATCAAATAATTGCTTCTCGACTGTTTCATTTAAATAGTGTTTTAGTAGAATGTATATACTGTCAAATGCTTGGTTATCAAATAATTCTTTTTGATGATTTAGTAATCGAATTGACCCACTGAAACAGGCTTGCATTTTGAACTCGAGGGGGGGGGGTGTACAAAAAGTGTAAATTCAGTGTAAATTTGATTGAAAAACAACAAAAACAAAACCCAATTAAATTCAAAAAAATATTTTCTACTAAGCCATACTGAATGATTTATGTTAGCAGTAATTTTTTTGAATTTATACTTTACCAAGGTACTTTTTTCTTCTCTTACGTAAAATATAGTCATAGTTTTTGAATCAAGCGGAAGTTAAGTCATGAATAATATAATTGAATACATTTTTCATCAGTAAAAATCGTTTCATCTTCCCTTATAATATATTACCATAGCAATCTGAATTAGCCGGCATGGCGGGAAAAATGAGGTTCACTAGCATCGCCAGAAGTTCGAATTTTCCGTCATGGCGGATAGTTCAAGGTTCATTTTGCAACAAAGAAAAAGTAAATCCCTTCCCTCCCAGTTTTAACCGTAAATCAAATCACTACAAGGAAAAATCATAATAAATTCCCAAAGTAACCTCTTTTTTTAAAACCAACCAATAAGTTTCTGGTTGCTGAGAGGAAAAACATTGTGGTGGTTTGATGGTGTGTTATTTGCTATAGTTAATTAATATTTCTACAAAATTAAATTGACTACAAATACTAATAAAATGATATATACTACCGTGCTAGGCACAAAAATGGTATTTGCAGCTGAGCTTGAAATAATAAACCTTTTTAAAGTTTTATGCTTCCATAAATTTCATTTAGATACTTTTTCAAAAATTTTATTTTAATATTTCCCATTAACAAATAACCATAAAACAATATATTTAGGTTGTATACGTTACAAAGAATTACCTGATGATAATAATTCAATTTTGACAAAAAGTGCAGGTATGACTTAAGCTTAGCACACCAGTATAAAATTTATATTATTTTTTTAAGTTGAATATGTATTTGTTATGGTATTAAAAATTTTTTTTTTCTAACCTTGGTTATACTGGCATGCTGGAAAGAACCAGGCAATAGTTATTGAAAATCTGGTGACCCTTGAATTTTGTGGAACACCGGCTAATGTGGGGTAATCCGGTATATATTAGTGTCACACCTAATTATATATTAATGTCACACAGAGTACTCGGTAAATGCTTGTGCTAGATATTATGCGGATTTGCCAAGCATTTGCCACATTTGCCAAATTTTGACTCGACCAAGTAGTTGTAAAAGTTAGCTATGAATGAGAGAGTACAAAGAATTTTTATTTGAGACGAAAAATATTATTTGAGTTGCAATTTTCATCACGCAATCAGTTACCATTGCTCGACTCATAAAAAGAGTTAATCATATATAAAAGCACTCACACAAATTTAAGAAAATTTCACTCTATATGTGAAATGAATGCAAAGAAAACTTGCTATGCATTTGTTGCTTCTTCAGTAATTAAATAGAGATTTCTGAGACACTAAAATGTAGCATACTTTTGTATGCTATGTGCTGTTTATGTGGAAGGTGGGATCTGAGAATTCAACACTTACTACCAATTTTTCGTATTATAGCACAAACCAATGTCCATTTTGGGCTTTCATTCCAAAGTTTAAAAGAACACGGTAAAGTTAGAAAATATGAAGAATTCGTTATCCAAAAAATTTTACTACAAACAAAAATCGTCAAAACTAGATAATTTCTACTATCAAAGAGAACTATAATAATTTATAAATTGGTTTAAATTTCATCTCGCTTAATGGCACCTTTTTCTCCCCTAAAATTATTATTTTTTACTTATGGTTTTAAAATCTTCGCATTCAAATATTTTGACCTGTCATAAATATTTTTCAAATTGAGATGAATGAAATAAAATGATATGTTCTAAATTCATATTAATATTCTGATAAGTGTAAAAATTTTCTCGTATATTAAGTAGTGTTCTGTCAACACAACGAATATTTTGTACTTTATTTCTTCACTACTGCTACTCGGTATGACACTATTTCGTACTGAAAAATATAGTTGATTTTTACAACTGCACAGAATTGGCCAGCACACTCTAAATTCAGAAATTCAGTTAAGTATCGAATACTCGAAAAATTAGCCAAATAGACTTAGTACTCAATGTAGCACTACTTTGTTTCAATGCAGTAACATGAATTTTATGTTGGTCATATTTATTTGATATGATGATTAAAATTAAAATGTATTTTGTTTTCAGCAGTTTTGAAAATGAAATTTCCACACTAGTTGGGTCATTTTTATAGGCAAAAAAAATTAATTTTGTCATAATAATGATCTTGCTGGTTGCTAAAGTACAACAGAAATGTAAAAGGGAAGAAGTGAAACAAGTATGGCCATTGTATGAAAGTGCATAAATGGAGCAGAAGAGAATTTTGAAGTAAAGCTATCATTTTATTATGCAGATAACACCTACGTAAAATTTAATGTGTTAAATTGAATTTGATGAAATTTCATATTGATTGGTAAGTGATGTATCTTTTATAATTTCTATATATATGTATGAGTAAATTTCTATAACATGAGTTAGTGGGGAGGTTTTAGTCTCCAGAGCACATACGTTATTGTCAAAATGACGCTTAAACGATCTAGTAAAATATCGTAAGAAAGGGCAAAACGATGTCGTTTACGTTATTGTCACAATGGCGCGAAACGATACAGTAAGATGTCGTAATTACTGTCAAGACGATGACGCCACAATGACGCTTACGTTATTGTCACGATGACGCTTTAGCGATATAGTAAGATATCGCATTTAGGGGCAAAACGATGACGCCACAATGACGCTTACGTTATCGCTGTAATATCGCACACGATATCGCCAAGATGTTTTACGATCTGTCGGATTAGGCATCGTTAGATATCGTGACCCGTTGACGCAGCGATATAGCATTGGTAATTTTGCGATATCGTCGTACGATATGTGCTACTAGGGTCATTTTCAAACTTGTCAAAATTCAAAATTTTTCTTTAAAATTTACTAGACATCGGGAATAAGAAATATCTAACTTAAGTTACCAACAAAGAAAATGAAATTGTATTGTTAGGAATATAATATGAAGGAGAGAGGGGAGCTTTTTTTAGGCCAAACGCACTGCGACCAGAGGTCTAAGGAATATAATATAGATCTGCAAATTATCTTTAGAAGTTACTACAAACCTATTTTGACGACAGTAATCTTTATCTATGACAGTCAGTTGTGTTTCATATTAATGCGAAAATTCAAAGAAAAGGAAGAAAACAATATTTAGGTGGCCCATTCATTACCATGACATAGTGGCCCATTCAGCCCCACCTATACTTTTGGAATACATTTAGGTTTTTTGAGTACATTGAATTTAGATAACATCAAAATACATCTTAAGATTAGTTTATAGATATGGATAGACTAGTTTATACATATGTATGCAGTGAAATACTTGGTACATTTTAGCTAGGAAATGTTTTACTAAAAAGAAAAAAACTCACTTTTCAGTCAGATTCTTGACCATGCCACTCTAGTTTGAAAATGGCTCAGCGCAAACGAATGAAAATTGGATAAGTTTAGTAGAACAAATAGCTACATCTATTGGTGGCATCAAAAAAAATTCATGCAAATACTTTTTCATATTTTGTTAGTGGCCCATTCATTACCACTCTCCGCTATATATATTTATATATTTATTTATTTATTTATATCTCTTAACTGTAAACTATGAGGGAAATATCTGAGCCCCCTTTAAAATTTCGCATATGGGCGCCCATGATTTTCACTGAAATTAAAAAAATAAAAATAGTGAGTGGTAGAGAATGCGTATTACTAGGGAAGATCAACATTTTATTACCAGAACTTCAAACAGATGGCAGCACATACTACTTAAAAATGTTTGTATTTATTGCCATCTACCCATAGTTCTGATAAAGAAAATCCAAGCAAGTAGTAAGTATGGAAAATATTTTTAAAAGTAACATATAGTTTCATTTAACACTAAGAAATTAATATAGTTACAGAATATGCATTGTTTTTCTGTGCTTATTTTACAGATTTGTGGATTCTATTATTTATTTTCAAATAGTTAAGTACAGTAGTATTAGATTGCTAAAAACTACCAGTTTGCGTAACAAGCAATTACGTATAGATTTGTTGAACTTATTATCATCAAACTACTTTTCGACAGATTTTGTAACAAACTCTATAATGAGTCCGACCAGGCTAAACGGTTGGGCAGAAATGTATCGTCGTGTTCCCAACTTAAATTCCGCGTACCGTTGGAACGCGAAAGATAAATAGCAGTGCCAAACTTTAATAATAAATTAAATATGTTGTGGAAAGCAGTTTATAAAAATTTAATTTCATTTCAGCAGTAACAGTAATCGCACTGCCTCTGCGCTCGTGTAGCAAAAAAAAAAAAAAAAAAAATGGAGAAATTAATGTTTTCCCCTTCAAAACATTTAAGTGTTCTCTCGAAAACTGCAAAGATCGAGTTCAGCCTTGGCTAAGTTCACTTCGTATTGAAATGTCGAAATCAATCTTTCCACGTTTGAACAAAGTAGCAACGGCAATTAAAACTTAGTGGGTCCACTCTCCCCACTTCACAACTCGATTTATCTCTTATGCACTCTGGCTGGGAGCCTTTTGCTTCTCTATTTTATTTTATTTTATTTATTCTTTTTAACCGACTTCAAAAAAGGAGGAGGTTCTCAATGGGGGAGTTTCCTTCAGTCAAAAGTACTACTTTTAGTAACTGAAATTGATAGAATGATGTAAAAAAATAACATGGACCCGTAAAATACTTGATTTTCCCAACAGTTATTTTTTATTAATTTTTTTAAATACCCTCCCTTGAAAACGGGGCGTGGTTTTTGTGACGTCAGTGGTGCACCTAACAGCTCTCAACCAATCGCTCACAGCTGTAAACCCATCGCCTTTGACCGTTACCATCGAAAACGCTTTGACGCTTTGGTAACGCTTTGACGCACTCATTGTTAAGGAAATCAACCGTCGTTTTATGGTTACGTTGTCATCGCTTTGTGTCAAACCGTAAACAAAATGGATCAATTAAAGCGCACATGCAGTTTATTTCTTTTCCTATATCAGCTACAAATATTAAATACAAAAAAGTTTTATTAAGGCAATTTCGTTACAAGAATTCTCGCTGAATAGGTCTAGCAATCAAAACAATAAAAATAATATCTCATTGTTTACAAAAAAAGTTTTCAAAATAACACAAAATTAATTTTACATTGTGTCAAAATGATATAAAATTAATATTCCATCACAATAAAACAGCATTTCTCTTGCAAAAATGTAGTTTAAAACTAGTTTAAAATGTACTTAAAATAAAATGTGAATGTTAATAACCTTTTAACCTCCATTCGTTGAGATAAAAGAACGTTTTTTGAAAATAATATTGAGTATTGAGTTTTAAAAACTTTACCTATGAGTGATTCCATACCCACTCACCGAATAGGGATCGCACGACCGACTCGGATTTTCTTTTAATTTGGCACACATGTTGATCATATAGAGGCATGGAAAAGTTCAAATTTTTAGGTTCGTACTCCACTTATTTTCTAAAATACATGCACTCAAAGTTTGTCCACTACGTCAAAATACTAAACAAGTGTAGTCTGGGAGCAACTGGTTTTCCGTGCGCTTTTTGTGATACAATTATGACAGTTGGTTTTTCTGAAAGGTATTGGCACCAGGAATACGAATTCGGATGTTGCCACCCCCAAAAATAGTGCAGGGGGGCGTGAGGGGGGGCCAAAGTTTCTTCACTAAAATAATTATATCTTCATTATTTCATGGCTTACAACCAGTTTTTAAAGCGTAAAATGCTTAAATCCACTCAACAATAACATTATAAAGCCTAAAAAGCTGAATTCAAATTGCTGACACGTGTTTCGGAGCTATTAAGAGCTGTTTTTTCAGTGTAGAAGATGAGAGCTTATGAATGAAAATTCATCCGGCTGAATGTGTTTTTTTCATTCAATAGAGGTTATCAAGCCCATCATTAGGACAACCAAGGGGGGGGGTGCCGCCTCTCCCCCCCCGCCCCTTTTAGAACAAAATGCAAATGCACATTTGTGTACGCCTTTATCCTTCAACACATAGTATACATTGAATTTGCACTTTTGCCCGGGACTGTAATCGCCCCCCTCGGAGGGGAGGGGGGGTTGAAAAATTAATGGTTTTATTTATTTTTTTTTTATTTATTTATTTATTTATTTTTTTGATCAGGGAAAGGGGTTCAATTGCCCCCAATTGTAACCAAACCGAGAAGATCTTGCAATCATTCGGGCCCTGAATGATGGCGCTTACCGCTTACCCCCAATTGCAATTTTTTTCGTCATCTTTCGCCCACCACAATTTTTTGTAGTTTAAAGCACTGCTAAAGGAAGTTTTTGCAGCCACAAATATGCTTTAAACAATATAAGCCAGTGATACTCATTGTGAGTGGTCTGAAACTTGCCTGAATTTTTAAGTTAAAAAAATGAGAGAAAGATTTTTAAATATTTGTATTCACTCAAATAATAATATCTGTGGCTTGGTTCTAAAAGGGCCAATGTCAATTTTTTCACCTTCTGTGTTATTTACATCAAAAGTTTCCAATTTAGTAAAACTCTAATTCTACGAAGGCCAATGTCTAATATCAAACTAAAATTGGTTGTATTTCTATTATAATGTCAGCCAATGTCACATACACAATGTCATAACAGGTTAAAAAATTTCATATGATAAAATGTTTCTTTACACTAACAATAAACAAATACCAAAAAATAATAATGGCAATCTTAATGTAAGAAAGTTATAGCATTCTAAAAAACCTTTTTCTCGAAACTAACATTTTTGACTTAGGCCCTTTTAGAACCAAGCCACAGATATAATGACAACATTAATGAACTCAAATTTCCCATGGACTGCTTAACATTGTGTTTGTTTCTGTTGCTGAGTGTAAAAAGTAATTTTAAACAAACTAAACATTTATTGCAACTAAAATGTTTTATTTCATTATATATTTTCAGCTGCATTTATGTGCAAACAAAATAGTTAAATAAAAACATGAAAGTAGAACTATAATTACAAATAACAGCACACACGCTACTCTTTTGACAGTAGCACTTGAAAGAAAATGAAATATATATATTTAAATCATCCCGTGAATTAATTTTTATATTCTTGATCGTTTCAAAAAGACATTGCTAGGAAGAATTTTAAAACAATAAATCAAATAATAATAATATATAATGCAAATTAAAAATCAGTTTCATTATCAGATTCATCTGAACTGCTCTCCTCATACCTGTTGAAACAGTGACTTTCATCATCTAGGTATATCCAAACATTCACACATGTCTGCATTTGACAAGCAGTGTAGAACATTCACTTTTTTTGCATGAGCATTTTACCAGTTCTAGAATCGCCTGTGGAGCAGGTTCTATTTTGGTCATCTAGGAAACAAATCTGCTGTCTTGCATTTTCCAACCATAACCATCAGCATCTGGCTGTGGAATATTCGGACATGCAATGACATCATTTTGCCATATCATGGCCTGATAATGTGCTCTCATGATGGCATAGTGAAGAGCTGATTGTGTTGGTGGCATCTTCTCTGATTCGGCAATTTTTGTTTTGAAATAACATGAACCGAACAGAGCCAACATCTGATGTAGAACAGTTTGGTAGGTAAATTTTGCAAACAAACTGTTCTAATGCACCAAAAATATCTTCAGATGGTGTAGAATTAATTCCTAAATTTGCAAAAGCTTGCAAAATAATTTTATCAGACTGCTGCAAGGCTTTACCTTTTCCAGCAAACGTTCCTGTAGTGTCGCATCCAGTAAATGCATGAAAGCTAGGCAAGGCTTTTACCCTTTCTTCTCCTAAAGCATTTATATATTGGTTTGAGAGCAATCTGTTTTTTTCTTTTACCATCTATGGATTCCATCTATTACATTTACTTTCAAATGCTACTGTCAAAGGAGTAGCGTGTGTGCTGTCATTTGTAATTATAGTTCTACTTTCATGTTTTTATTTAACTATTTTGTTTGCACATAAAAGCTGAAAATGTATAGTGATGTATAATGAAATAAAACATTTTAGTTTCAATAAATGTTTAGTTTGTTTAAAATTACTTTGTACACTCAGCAACAGAAACAAACACAATGTTAAGCAGTCCATGGGAAATTTGGGTTCATTAATGTTGTCATTATATTATTATTTGAGTGAATACAAATAATTAAAAATCTTTCTCTTATTTTTTAACTTAAAAATTCAGGCATGTTTCAGACCACTCACAATGAGTATCACTGGCTTATATTGTTTAAAGCACATTTGTGGCTCCAAAAACTTCCTTTAGCAGTGCTTTAAACTACAAAAAATTGTGGTGGGCGAAAAGTGACGAAAAAAATTGCTCTTTAACAGGAACAAGTTATCAGATTAGTGGGGGTAATTGAACACCTTTCCCTGATCAAAAAAAAAAAATAATAATAATAATAATAATAATAATAATTGAAAAAAATAAAGATAAACATTAATTTTGCAATCCCCCTCCCCGGGGGAGGGGGGCGATTACAGTCCCGGGCAAAAGTGCCAATTAAATGTATATTATGTGTTGAAGGATAAAGGCGTACACAAATGTGCAATTGCATTTTGTTCTAAAAGGGGCGGGGGGGGGAGAGGCGGCACGCCCCCCCCCCTTGGTTGTCCCAATGATGGGCTTGATAACCTCTATTGAATGAAAAAAACACATTCAGCCGGATGAATTTTCATTCATAAGCTCTCATCTTCTACACTGAAAAAACAGCTCTTAATAGCTCCGAAACACGTGTCAGCAATTTGAATTCAGCTTTTTAGGCTTTATAATGTTATTGTTGAGTGGATTTAAGCATTTTACGCTTTAAAAACTGGTTGTAAGCCATGAAATAATGAAGATATAATTATTTTAGTGAAGAAACTTTGCCCCCCCCTTACGCCCCCCTGCACTATTTTTGGGGGTGGCAACATCCGAATTCGTATTCCTGGTGGCAATACCTTTCAGAAAAACCAACTGTCATAATTGTATCACAAAAAGCGCACGGAAATTAAAATTTGACCAGTTGCTCCTCCACTAGTGATGTTATTTAATCCTTTTTTATAAAAAATTGTACTCATCTATATACATAAAAGACTACTTCTGAAACCGTATGTCCGGGGTAATCTTCCGAACTACTGGACCGATTTTAACCATTTTTGCACCGTTAGATAGCTACAGTAACAGAGAGCAGGATAAGCTATAATTTATTTCTAAAAAGCTTAGTTTAAAAAAGTTATTATGGAAAATAGTAAATTTCATTTAATTTCCCCATTAAATAATTAAATTTTCAGTGCATTGTTGCAAAAATTTGGTTGCCATGCAACAACAATATTAATAGTAATCATGGTGAAAATTTTGAACCTAGGCTTCGCTGGAGTAAGTATGAAATTTATTGCTTTCTTAGGGCCGAATTCAAGTGAAACACAATTGCAATCGCTTCGAGGCGATCGCAATTGCAATCGCTACTGGAAGTCGAATTACCATAGAATAGTATCTCGTAGCGATTGTAACGTTTCACTTGAATCCAAATTTCGGAATTTGCGATTGCATTAGTGAGTTGCAATCGTCTGTGTTTCACTTGAATCCCGGCCTTAGGATTTTTATATTCATTTATGCCAATAATCGCTAACGTGGTAAATAAAAAGGGAATTGATTTCGGCAACACATAGAAAATGGAAAGTGTTTATAGTCAAAAAAATTTCTAAATTAGGTACATAAGATGTTTTCACCTCACCAATGTTGTCACGAGGATAGAAACTAATAATGGGACTTATTTAACGAGCAATATTTGGAAATGGTTAATTTCAGTGCGATTGATACTGTAAATATATATTTATTTTAATATACCAAGCTTATAACATTTCCTATTTACTCAAACATTATTTGTAGCTTGCTATTTTTTTTAGCTTGCACTATTTTTTTTATAGTTTATCCATAACATAGCCATTGTTTACAGAAGTAGCCATTATGTTTATAGATATGCACTTAGTGTTGGGAAATTTATGAATGAGTTTCACTAAACCACCCTACACCAACAGAAACCCGGGCAGGGCCGGGTACCCGGCTAGTGCAATATAAAAGTGTTAGATATCTATGGAAACTAGTTACTCCAGGCATTCAAAAAAAAAAAAAAAAAAAAAAACTAGAACGTTCATAATGAAAACTGTTAAGGTACAGGGCTCTATAAATTATATGTTTGATGAAAGCAAGAATTAGAATTTCTCCGATGCCTGAGCGTTATGCATTTATAATTATAAAGTACTAAAGAATTTCTTGAAAATCAATTAAAATAAAGGAGCTTCGAATATTTATCTCATAAGCAATACCCAATCTTGTGATTGGGATGTTCCTGATTGGCTATAAACAGGAGAATACCCTTGTTCTTTATTGCAGTATTATTTTGTAGAAAATAGAATGTATGCTTTATGGTATCTGTGAACTAGTATTTTAGTCAGTAAACTTATTCTTGTCAGTTCTTATCAGTGCTCAGCACATGTCAGTTTTGTAAAGATCAGTATGGGAATAAATTAGTTGCACTAATTTTAATTCTTCAAGCATTGCTTTATATTAAATTATTTATTTAATTATTTTATAAATATTTAACTGTTAATAAGGTAAAATGGAATTCGATGCTGAAATTAATAGCTCTTTATCACCATGCTCAGTTAGTAGTCCATCAAATGAAATTTGTCATAAAATATCCTACATCAAACGATAAGACCTCATTTATTTTCCTGATATTCATGCGATATTCAAGAAATTCTGCAATAAAAAACAGGAATATCCCAATCACAAGATTGGGTGAATGCATAATGCTCAGGCATCAGAGAAATACTATTTCTTGTTTTCGTCAATTATCTAATTTATTGTTCAATGATTTAATAAATTAAACTTCATGACACATTGGGTAGATAATACAGCTATGAAAAAAAAAAAATACAGTAAACTCTCACTTATGCGCCGGCCCAAGGGACCAACAAAAAAAGGCGCATAAGTGAAAGAGACGTATAAGTGAACAGGCCTATTTAAAGGACTAAAACGCAACATAGGTTCTAATGAGAAAATGAATAAGAATGTTTCTATAGACAAGGGACCTATTACTACGGTTTGGCACTTTCTGTAATATAACTGCAATGATAATGAGAAAACAAACATTGAAGCACATATAATTACAAACTGTTCCCTTTAAAACTATCCATGGTAGATGATTGTCTCTCTCCGAACTCTAGTTCATGCGGAAAAAATTCCCTCCGTGAGCAGTAAAAGCGAAAGATTAAAAAAGAAAGTGAAGAAAAATGCTTATTTTTAAGAAAATAAGTTTTTTTTTTTTTGACATTTTATGGAAAATTCGGCGCATAAGTGAAATATGTATCTTTAGAGCGACGCATAAACGAATGATACTATCATTATTTTGCTATGGAATGCGCTGGGACCATTTAAAATCGTCGTATAAGTGAAAAAGGCACATAAATGAGGCGGTGTATAAGTGAGAGTTCACTGTATCGTTATTTGTTGGTTTAATTAATTTTAAGTCCATGAGAGGGGGAACAAAAGCATATGGTCGTCGCGAAAAACAAGCATATACTGTCAGCAGGATATCTCTTAATGGGAGAAATAACCAAAAGTAAACTCTTTTCCTGTGAATAGCTAACATATCAGTGACTTGTTTAAAAAAACAAATTAAGTTTCTACTGCTCCCCCTTTATGAGAAAAATGGCTGCCCTAGATGGCCAAAAACGCATGTTTTTGCCTTATGGCTTATCTTTAGCTTAAATATTTCCAAGAAGGAGTGAGAAACCCAAATTATGCATTGTGTAACCATTTATAGTAAACTTCTGTACACTACCAGAAAGTGAGCAAACCTTTGGTTATGTCTTCCTTTTTTTTGGAATAAATTCCTCAATTTTAGCAAAATCGGCAAAATCGAGTTTTTGTGATGACAACTTCAAAGAGCCCGGTACCTTAGCAATTTTCATTATGAACATTCTAGTATTTTTTTTCTGAATGCCTGGAGTAACTAGTTTCCATAGACTTTTCCAACACTTAGATTCCAACACTTTTATATTGCATGAGTACAATTTTTTATGAAAAATGATTAAAAAACATCACTTTTTTAGTATTTTGACGTGGCGGACAAACTTTGAGGGCATGTATCTCAGAAAATAAGTGCAGCAGGAACCTAAAAATTTGGACTTTTCCATGCCTCTATATGATCAACATGAGTGCCAAATTAAAAGAAAATCCGAGTCGGTCGTGCGACCAACTTTTCTTTTTTCAGGTGAGTTGGTATGGAATCTCTCATATTTTTTGTTTCTTTTGTCCGAGACTTGAAGTGAACAAATCTTGCGCTGTGTGTGACGTCACGACTTTCGTCATCTCTCTACAACCAATTAGATTTCTCGCTCACGTACACCACTGACGTCATTCGCAGATGTGGTTTTTTTTTTTTTTTTCGGAATATTATCTGCGCATCGGTTAAAATAATTCATAAAAAATATATAACTGTGTCAAAAAATAAAAAAAAAAGTCAATTCCTATGTTTTGAAGCATGCTCTTTCAGAAAAAAATACTTTTGAAATTTCGGAAACTCCCCCATTCAGAGCGTGTACTTTTTTTTTGTTTGTTCGCTCATAACATCTGATCTACTGAACCGATTTGGACGATTTTTTTTTTAATCGATAGGAGATGGTGTAACTTAGGCACCATGTACTCATATGACAATATTTATTCACTAGAAAAAAAGCTATTATGGAAAACAGTAAATTTCATGTCATTTCCCCATTAAATGATTAAATTTTCAATCCATTGTTGCAAAAATTTGTTGCCTCACAACAGCAATATTAATAGTAATCATGATGAAAATTTTGAACCAAGGCTTCTCTGGAGTAAGTATGAAATATTAATAAGTAGTCGAATTTAAAGCGATTTGTCCTAAATGCTTAAATATGAAATCCATTGTTACAAAACGTGGTTGATATGAAACTGTAATAATAATGATACTGAGAATTTTAAATGAAGGCTTAACTAAATCAAACATGAAACTCATTAGCGGGCAACGTACGTAGTATGTGTTAAAATCTTATGAACAACGAGAAACTAGAATTGCTTTGAAATATAAATCAGTTGAAAAGCCGTTGATATTTAAATGGCTTTGATTAAGCTAGTACACAAATAAATACCAGAGAATAACAAAGATTATTTTTTAGTGTCAATTGTTTAAAATTTTAGACGCGTCGATAGTTTCTTCCTTTTTTTCACAGTTTATTTTATGGAGCATTTACTTAAGAAAATTAGATGAAGTTTCGTAATGGGGAAAACATTACCTTATTTCATAAGTGCACTTACACTAAAAAGAATAAAATAAAATAATTTTGGAAAAAAATAGAACCGACTTCAGTTGGAAATTGCTCTAAAAAGTAAAAAATAATTTTTTTCTTTGAACACCATCGAAACTACTTTTGAACATAAGTTTTGAAGTCGGCACAAAAACGATAGGTAAAATGATATTTAAACATATTTTGCCAACATTTTTCAGAGAAACCATTGAAAATTAAAAGCAGAATATTTGTACCATTACACGAATGTGTGGTAATGAATGAAATGCATGCGAATGGCTCTTAAAGAACTTGGATCCATTAAAATTTATATAGTTGAATTATAGTTGCGTATGATTCTATACATTGTTTTTCCGCCGACTTCAAAACTTATGTTTAAAATTAGTTTCGATGGTGTTCAAGGAAAAAAATTATTTTTTACTTTTTAGAGCAATTTCCAACTGAAGTCGGTTCAATTTTTTTCCAAAATTAGTTTATTATTAATCTTATTTTAGTACTGTTTTATTTTATTATTATTTTGAATTAGAAAAAAAAAGAACCAAGGGAAAATTTAAAACTATTTATTTGTACATGCATTAAAACAAACAAAAAAAAAGAAAATAAATTTGTACAACTATCTTTTTGAGAGGTAATTAATGTTTTAACTTCTTTACTAAATTTAAAATTTTTAGTGTCTACGCCATTATTAGTCTGGTACTTTCGTAAGAGGAAGTCAATACCCTCGTGCATCCACGCAATCAATCCTGCGATGAACAATAGCCATGTCCCCATCCGGGGAAACCTTCAATAATAGCACACTGGAGGATGAGGGGCTGAGCCTCGGGAGCCTCAAGCTTCAAAATTTTATTTATTTCGTGAATTAAAACTTGATTTTCACAATAGTCCAATCAAATTAGACATTAAAATCGCAACTCGCGATGTAGTTCTGAGTTTTTTAATATGTTGTTTGGGTCCCTTAGGGTAGTGTAAACCTGTTTGCACCTATCTAAAACCTGTGCTCGCTGCGAAACTCGCGAAAAACTGCGAAATTTTCGGACATTTTTCAGTTTTTCCTTTATAACTCTTAAACTATGCAAAACTACAAAAAATGAACTGTTGTTTTTACAGCATAATACTGGCAGCAGAGGTTCCAATTTAACCCTCGTGGGTTCCTTGGGGTCATATGTGACCCCAATGCAATTTCTGTTTCATATATATTGTTAATCAACCATTTGTTTTTAATGGCATTTTGTGGCTTTTATTCTTCTAGTTTTCTATTCAAAATAATGCTATTATTGGGTCACTTCCCCAGAAGGCCAAAAAAAGAGGACATTGCAATTTTTGTCCAAGAGAACTGGACAGAAAATGCATCGAAAAATGTCATAAGTGCTTGAAATTCACTTGCAAAAAATCATGTTTTTTCAGGTCTGTAACAGTTGTAAATAAATCTACAGTTATTGTAAGTTTTGCTCTAAAATTTTAATTTTTAATGCATAAACTAAATTTTACTTTGATTGTGTCTTTTTATTTTTATTTTTTTAGTATTAAAAAGTGTGTGAACTTAAATAATGCATGTAGCATTCAATAATCATAAATAATTATTTAAAAGAAGCATTGGGGTCGTTTATGACCCCAAGGGTCTTGAGTGTAACTAAAAAGGGAGGGACCCACGAGGGTTAAAACTGTAAAATGCAAGGTAATAAACTTATATTAGCAATTTTACAGTTTATTACTGTAAAATTAGCCTTCCAGTCACCACATCCGGTTAAACTCGCGTCAGGGTAGGTATCATTGCGACTGTTGGGGTTTAAATAAATAAAATAAACTAAAAAATCAAAGGAATACCAACGAAAGCAATAAGCTATCGTGATTCCGACCACCTTGTCTAGTGGTCAGAGCAGTCTGCTACGGATGGTGTGCTTGGACATGGATGTGCTTTCTCTCTTCTGTCCTTGTCCTTTCTTTGTATGAATGTGTTGTTGTGTGAAAGGTTGCCTATCCCATAAACGGGTACCTATGGCATGCGTGTTCTGTGGAAGTCCGACTTCACACCAAATTACGGTACAGTTGGAAAAGTGAAGCAGCGCACCCCCAAATTGCCAGCCTTACTGGCACGATGATAAAAAAAAAAAAAAAAAAAAAAAAAAAAAAAAACAAGCTAGAGCCGCTATATAGACAGGCCGACGCATCAAGCTTAAGGTGGACCACTTTGGATCCATTCATTAACTTTTACTTTCAATTTTTCATTGTTGCCGAGCTAGGGTTACCAGAGTAAAGTTTCGGGCATTGCCAAGCTTTGCCAAATGCACGTGCTGCTAATCATTGTTCATGGTAAAAAATGCCAAAACGCGATACTTGCCAAAAATTCATCAACCGACTGAAAAAACATAACACGCGTTGGATCCTAAGTGGTGAAACTTAATCTTGATGCGTTGACTCGTCTATATAGGGGCCTTAAAAAAAGCGATTGTGATTGATTAAAGAAAGAAGAAATCTCTAAAATTCAAATTTTACCACAATGAGCTCAATTTGGTCGATTTCACAGGTTTGTCCTCTTTGCGTTGCTATTTTCAACTGATTTTTTAAGAATCCTCTACACTGCAAAAAATAAACTGTTGTTTTTACAGTATAATACAGGCAGCCGAGGTTCCAATTTAAAACTGTAAAATACATAGTAATAAACTGAAACTAGCAATTTTACAGTTTATTACTGTAAAACTAGCAATTTTACAATTCCTTACTGTAAAGTAAGCAATTTTACAGTTAATTGCCGTAAAATTTAGCTGTATTATATTGTGAAAACAACAGTATAATACTGGCAGTGGAGGTTCCAATTTCAAACTGTAAAATGCACGGTAATAAACTATCAAATTAGCAATTTTGCAGTTTATTACTGTAAAATTAACAATTTTACACTTTAGTACTGTAAATTTAGCAATTTTACAGTTTAGTACTGTGAAATTAGCAATTTTGCAGTTTATTACTATAAAATTAGCTGTATTATACTGTATAAACAACATTATTTTTAACAGTGTAGCAGAAATTTCTGCAAAAACTTACCGATAGAATGAAAAACATATGTTATCAACTACTTCCTCAATATCGCGTTGGTGATAATTGCACTGTACATTTGAGCAATTCTTGCTTTTTGAACCAGCGAATAAATCCCTACTGACCCAGCTCTGGTGTCACAAGCGCAGTTAGAGCTGACTGACAAACGAGCAATCTCTAGTCACGTGCTGTCACGAAAAGTGCCGATAGCCAATGATATCCTCGGAAAAGGGGCCGCAATAGTCGTGTTACTGGCATATTATCAATTTCTTAAAAGCCTCAAGATATAAGCATCTGACAATTTTGCACCTAAATTTTATTTGTAGATAGCAATGTCATCGAAACGTTTTCGTATCTGAAATTAGTTGCACGTAACCTAGTTTTGGATAGAATTGAAATTGTTGAAGTAGCATGTGTGCTTCATAATATTTACAAGAAACACGCAAAGAGAAATGCAATAATACACTGTAAGAAATTAATGTTGTTTCTACAGTAAAATACAGCTAATTTTATAGCAATAAACTGTAAAAACTGCTAATTTTACAGTACTAAACAGCAAAATTGCTAATTCAACTGTTTTTTACCGTTCATTTTACAGTTTTAAACTGGAACCTCTGCTGCCAGTATTATACTGTTGTTTTTACAGTGTAATACAGCTGAATTTTACTGCAATAAACTTCAAAATTTCTAACTTTACATTTAGAAACTGTCAAACTGCTAGTTTTACAATTTATTACTGTTTATATTACAGTTTTGAATTGGAACCTCGGCTGCCAGAATTATACCGTAAAAACAGCAGTTCATTTTTTTTCAGTGTACTAATGCAAAAGCACGTGATTATAATAAACAACACTTAAACTAATTTACAAATCTTTTACTAAAAAATGTTTTTAAAAATGTCAACTTCAACTTCAAATTTGAAGCTCATTTTTGTAAAAAACTTCTGAGCTGCTTTCGAGTAATATGGTATTTATAAATAAACCGTTCATAGTAATTTAGGTATTTCAAAAGAAAAAAAAAGCTTATTTTTTCAAAAATTGCCAAAAATGCGTATCATGAAAAAAGGCGGGAAAATCGACAAAACTTGCCAGTTCTCTGGTTTCCCGGTTTTTTAGTTTCCGGATAATAGGTTCTGTACTGTATAACTTTTAATGCGCATAAATTTAAATAAAAATTTTCGGTTTTTTTTCTGTTTCTTTCTTTTTTTTCTGTTTAAATTATATTATTTTATTCAAACCACCAGTCCACGGGAAAAAAAAAAAAACCAAAAC